>CM056959.1:16237404-16435979 GCA_029856935.1 Cyclocarya paliurus | reverse complement strand
TTTTTTTTTTTAGTGTTTACTAGCTTGTTATTGTTAATTATGTTATTTTTTTTTTCATTTTACTTACCGTTCACAATAATTTAAAAAATGACACTATAAATAATACTTATTTAACACAACAAAAATCACTAAAATATTTTTTCATTAATTAAATAAAAGTAATTTATGAATTCATATATATTTTACGTTCTGTTTTGAACAAAGGTTTAAAAAACCTAGCCAATTTTAATTTAATTTTTCACCAAATGGTCCGTTCAAATGCATACATGTTGTGTTCAAACAATATTGCAACCTTCCGCCAAAGTTTCCCACCAAATCTTTACCATTCAAACTCAAAAAATTTTATGTTTTGAACAGATTTGAACTTTCTCCACCAAAAAAAAATTACTTCCCCACTAGTATAACCATTCGAACCAATTATAAATCATTCGAACAAACTTTAATTCCATGTTCCAACATATCTTTTACCATTCCAACGGTTTTGACATTTTGAGACGACCTATTTCGTCACAAAAGATCTAGTTTGAACTGATATTAAGATGTTCAAAAGTTTTTACAAAGTCATCCATTTTTTTAGATGAAATTCAATAATAACTTTTAGGGAAGAAATTTATTTCATGCCTAAATTATTTTGTCCCTAAAACTAAAATTTCTTGTATTGCTTCCAATTACAAGGTTGAGAATGGATCTCAATTAAAAAAAAATAACCATAACATACAATTTAAGAAGGGTAAGTTATAACCATCTGCCTACAATCCGACGACATCAGCCTTAATCTAATTCTAACCAAAACAAGGGTCAAATTGTAGGTAGCTAATTGTAAATGACATATTTCACACCACCAACTGCTCGGATGACTTGCAACAGATGAGAGGGCTGCATTGAGCACCCAAAAGAGCTCCAATGCCTAAGTTAGAGAGGCGTAAACTAAATATGAGTATATAAGTAAAGTGCATGATCTGTTACCTTTAGGTCTTATAAGTATATAGATAGGAATTAGTTATCTTGAAATAAGTGGACAAAATAACCACCCTGATCTATCAACGTTATCATATCACACGGTTAGGCCTGTGAGTCACATGGGCTCTTGGACAGTGAGCCCCCCAGTCTTGGGCCCATAGGTTGAACCTGTCCGCTAAGCATGGGCTTATTACCAAGGGACTTAAATGTCTCTTCCAGTTATCCTGCTAATTTTCTATATGCTGGTACAAAGGAAATTAATTTATTTTATATCCTTTTAATTCATGTGAAGGCACCTTACCCCGCTGGCTTGGGGCAGGTAAACGGCCACTCAGACTTCATTTCCTTCTACCTCGCTGAGGATCCATGTTAACTAAGGTGTGGGTCAAAACTTATCATCGTACCCCAAAAATGTGGCCCACGTGACTGTTCACACGCTTTTATTCACTCCCATTCAAAAGAATGGTAATCATTGGCATTATCACCCGTTTGGCTTCCCAAGAAACTCCTCATCATCACCCCCTCATCATTACCCCTTCCCCTCTTTCATTTTCTTGATTCATTTCCTCTCTCCCATTTGTGCCACATCTCTTCTTTCTTATTTCTCACATCTTCTCTCATTGCTAACTGTGGCTCCTCACATATCCCCTAACCAACCTTCGACCCAGACTTTGGCAAGGGCCTCCTCCCAAGCCACCGCAGAGTCTTCAAATGGCCAAGCCCCTCCATTCTTTTAAGGACCCACCCTTACTAAGTGGGACCTAACGAAGTTAAGGTCCACCTATCCCATCCCAAATTCTGTGGAGCTCTCCATTCCAGAGGGAGGATGCGTCGATAAGGAAGGGTACGTGGGATCTATTGCCCTCCCATTTGTGCCCTAGCGAACAGCTTGCGATTCCCCTTCGTTTGCACAGTCTGCGACCTCTTGGACTTTCTAGGGTTGGCTCCCACTCAACTTCATTCACACGCTTGGCGTGTTCTACTATGCTCATGCATGGTCTTCCGCATGACCTTTGAGCCCTTGGGGGAGATGTACCCAGATTTGACCGCTAAGGAACTCCTATCTTTTTATTTTGTAAAGGGATTGCCATGTAACATTTGTAGCTTTCGTGTCCGTTCAAACCACTTGGCTGCGTGTGAGCCCCACCACTCTAATGCCAAACAATGGCAAAAAAACTTTTTCTTTCTTTCTGGTGAGGGTTGGGAATTTCCCACCTCTAAAAGGCACATTCAAGATTTCCCCATTCGTGTGAATTAGGGCACAAAGTCCTCCATAACGACAAAAGCCTCTTGCTATAGCTAACTAATAAAGAATGTTTTTGTGTTGATATAGCCCTCAACAGGTTCCTCGTGATGTCTGATCATGTTAGGGGGCATAAACTTAAGGCCGTGACGCCTCAGGCAAAGTGGCGTGCTTCTCCATCTGCTAAGGGTCCCCAAAAATGCCCTCGTTGTAGTGAAGGCGGCAAGTGTGAAACTACAAAGCCCACCGTGAAGGTGGAAGTAGAATCAAAAGGGCCACGGCTCCTGGTTATAACGTTGTTGTTGGGAGTGAGACGCCCAAAGCCTCTCCCATGAACGTGTCACCACCAACATCACCAGGTCTTGACGACCTCAATGGGCTCAAGGGACAAGCCCTTGTTAACCTGGCAATGGTCTTTGACTTTGGCCTGCCCTCTAAGGAGTCTGGTTCAATGGATACTCCCATTTTTGAGTTCCCTTCTCTTTTCTCCCCGACTTTGATTCCTAGTGGCAGCGAGATTTTTGCAGATATTTATGACGCCTTTTCTATAGGAGTGTCTGGGATGGTCACGCCTGAAGCTGTTGCTCCTCTGGTTGAAGGTGCCCAAATTAACGTTGAAGGCGACGACAACGTTGAAACTTGTAGGAGGCAAGATTCCACGACAAGGACCATCTCGGGGGGTGAAACCCTGCCATCAGATCAAGAGAGGGTCTATGTTCCCTCTTCTTTTGGCAGTGATGGGGACTCCTCAATTCCCCGAGAGGAGGGTGGGTCATCCTTGGAAAAAGGGGGGTAGAGAAAGATGGTGCCGATCTAGATAGAGTTGGTAACGAGAGTCATGGGAAAAGGGACCAAGGTGAATGCCAAGATGCGTTTGTATTTGAGCCAAGAAAACTGAGATGGAGTACTATTTGGAACAAGCTGGAGTACTATTTGGAACAAGTTGATGGGCACATTCGTGCCTTAGAAGCTAACCTCAAGTCACTTTGTGATGAGTCGTGTGAGCTACGGGGCAAATTGCTTTGCACCTAGTCCATCAAAGCTCGTGAAAATTTTGCTCTACAACTGGCAGAATCAAAACATGCATCTACTAAAGCCCAAGTATCATGCTTGAGTGAATCAAAACATGGTTATTCTATCGTAGCATAAAGGGTAAAGAGTACTAATATTAATTGTCAAAGCTATATAATTTCATGATCAGACTCATTTACTTTTTCCAGATTTAGTACTTCGATCGGCTGTAAATATATTACTTTCTTAATTTTTTCTTTAATTTTATAAAAAAAAAAAATAGAATTTAAAATCGAAAAACTTTTTGCACATGCACAGTGTCCGGCCTGGCTGACGTGCCAGTGTCATGTGGCACTAAAACGTCGGCTTGGTCAATGCGGCACTGTGCATGGTGAACATTGATCGTCGACCAGTCAAGGATGAACAAACTGAACATGAGAAGATGGGAAGATAAGAGAGAACTTATAGTACTGGAGGGGTTTTCAGTATCTGCCAACAGCGAATGCATCCAGAAGTTACATAAAAGTGAGGTTTTAATTTGGAAGGGGTGATTCCCAATTCCTTTATTAGTGTTGGACCGACCACTAACTAAAATCTAAAACTTTATACGATCTGATATTTTGATGTGAAATATCCTTTTATCTTATTATGCTATAATTATCTATAACCAAAAAAATAAAAATAATTTCTTGAGTTGTTTGATTTATGGAAAATGATATTCTTTCCGCTTGTAGCTCCTGCAAAGGGTTCTTGCTAGGTTTTTTATTTGTTTTTTTATTTTTATTTTTATTTTTATTTTTTATTTAATGACTAAGAAAATATTTTTTAATAATATTATAAAATTTTAAAAAATATATATTTAAAAGTGTTAAAGAAATACATGTGAAAAAAATAAAAGAACAAAATGAACTATTGTGATTTATATATGGATTGTAAGAAGATTGGTAAGCATGATGTAACTAGTAATTATTAGATAGTTTTAGGGTGCGTTTGGATGTTGAGATGAGTTGGATTAAGTTGAGTTGAGATGATAAAATATTGTTAGAATATTATTTTTAAATATTAAAGTTGTTTTGGGATTTGAAAAAGTTGAATTATTTATTATATTTTGTATTGAAATTTGAAAAAATTGTAATGATGAGTTGGGATGAGTTTGGCATCCAAACGAAGCCTTAGAGTAGTGGTATACAATTTTGAACCAATCACATGATGACATGTCATGAAATTAAGTTAATGGCCTGACATTCTGTACGTAGTGAAAATTAATACGATCGAGAATACCACAATTTTAATACATCATCGATATTTATTTCCAAACTATCTAATAATTCGGTTTTAGTGATAGCTCTCATGGGCAGCTCAAATTTCTGGCAAAAGCTAGCTAGGTGTAATTTATTTCCAAGCCAGTGGGTTCTACTAATAACAGGACAGTTAACTTTGGTTTTGCTATGGTCAAGCCAAACAACCTTGGCCCCATCCCTTTTTTCATGATTCTTTCATGCGTGCATCCAATAACTAATTAGATATATATAAAGACAATACATAAAGGTAAATTTATAAATTGATGTAGTTTGAAGTGATACGTCAGATTGTGAAATCTTTTATTATAAAATAGATCTAATAGATTATGTAAAATCACATTAATTTATAAGTTTAATTTATATAATCTCTTTATATCTATAATAGTTCTTTTTATCTAATCCAATATGCGTATGAATATATAATCTCGTTAAGATAATTTCGAATATATTGCCTCACCATATACAGTATATGGTAACAATTACACTTCAATCACATATGTTCTTTAACCATAGGTCAATAAAGCCTATAAAAACCCCCATGCATGCGGTAGTACTTCGAAAACCAAACCAGAAAAGTCAATAAACCAGCCATTTGCCTTTGCCACTCAGCTCCCAGTTCTAATAACATGACTCGTTTTATGCCGAAGCAAGGACCCCCAACTGCAGATCAGTTACGGGCTATTCTTAAAAAATACGATACTAACAACGACGGGGGTCTAAACGAGGAAGAGCTAAAGAATACCTTCCGATCCCTAGGTGCGCCTCGTCTGTGGAACGCCTGGAAAGCTCATCGTGCACTCCACCATGCTGATGCTAACGGAGATGGATTAATCACGGAGGAGGAGATCGGCGCCCTTCTGGAATATGCTTCGAAACATGGATATAACATGGAGTAGTCATCTTCCCCTATACCTTATAATATCGAATATATATTTATATCTATAAATAGTGTGTCTGGTAACATGTTAGTATATAAATGTAGTAGCTATATAGCTAAGTTTCAACTTCACATGATGTAAGAACCAAGCGGCGGCCGGCGGCTTGTATACTGCAAGGTTCAGTGCTTGTATGTGTTTTGGTTCAGTACTGCTTGTATGTATTTTATATGATGAAGTACTAGTGCTTGTTTGTGTTAGCTTGTTATTTTCCATTCTTCAATTTCTTCTATATATATTGTTTTAGTATGGGTGATGCTACACCCTGCAAAGAGAATTCTCACCTCCTCACCGAATGGCAAAAACTTTTTTTTTTTTCTTTTGTTTTAAACTTTTCTTTAACACTTTAAACATTTTTAAAAAATACAAAAAAATCAAAAATTCATTAAAAAAATACTTCCTTAAGTAAAAAAAACAAATAAAAACCCATCGGTGGGTTTTATAGGTGGGAGTAGTGTTTTCCTTTTAGTATTTACCCAACGGGAAGATTACTATAAGTTTTACCAATTCCAAGCAATTTTCCTTGTGAATTTTAAACTAGCTAGAATTGGATCCTATTGGGAACTCGTGGAGTGGGAAAGTGAGATGATTATTTAATATTACAAAGTAGAAACGTAGTAAGCAGAGCTATTGGGTTGAGCAGTGAAACTTGGATTGTTGCACTCGAGAAGCCAAACTAAACTGTTATATTATATATATATATATATATATGAGAATTATCTTTAAATTGCTGACGTAAGTTGGGATATTATTTATAATCAACCTTCCAATTACAAGGTAATTGAGAGTGGATCTCAATTACAAAAAATAACTATTACATACAATTTGAGAAGGGTAAGTTATCATCATCTGCCTACAAGCTGACGAATTCAGCCTTAATCTAATTCTAACCACAACAAGGGTTGAATTGTAGGTAGCTAATGTACAGGTTTTTACATCTCCTAGAGCTCTTGCTTAAACTCTAGGGCATAGAGTAGGAGATAGATAGACATACAAAGTACTGAAACTAATCACAATATTTATTAAGTATTTAATGTTGTCAACAAAATTTACTCGGGCAGCCTTAAATGGATCGAGACTCATTATATGTGTCTATCTCTCTTGCTCTCGATCTAGACCCTGGTGTATGCAAATCTTGCACAATCCTTTTGAAAAAATTGGAACAAAATTTTAGACTCATGGCCAACTAATACTTTTTGGTGGAATATTGTCAGTTCAGCATTAACTTGGATTATACTTCAGATAATGCTTTATATATATATATATATATATATATATATATATATTTAGGATCATTCGAGTTTTTATGTAAACAATTAAAAGGAATTGAAAGATTCGTTTCTTTGTTTCTTTTCTAATTGTTTTGATGACTACATGGCCCACAAATTTGGATAAGGATCCTCTCTACTTCACATGATATTGGAACGTATGGCACAATCAGGAAAGAAACCATACCCAGCGGTCGCCTGAAGCTCGGCTACCGATGGTCAGCACCAATAGCCACTTGATCATGATCTCCTCCTTTCTTTGTTGTTATAATCCTTCTTAAAAAGACAACGACAAACATATATACTTTTATGTTTCGTAAAAACTTAATTGATGTTATCTATAACATTTGAAGTGAAATGGAGATGATATGCTTTATCCAACCTGCTTTCAGATTTTCTTGCCACTTGCAGATCATTACCATATTTTGATGACCATGAAACTAATATTATAGGGTGGATCAAATATGAGGGCATCAGTTTGATCAACCAATAAAACCTTTTAATTAAAAAGACCATGATTCCTTTATAATAACTTTTATAAATTTGAAGTATGATTCAACTCATATTCATGAGCTACCCAATTTATATTGTATTAGTTTAACCTTTCATATACAATATCTATTAAATCCCAACTTAGCACAATATCTATTGTTCATGATCTATACAGTACCGTTGGCACGATAAGTGAATTCCTTTTGCCATATTTCATGTCTTAATTCTATTGTCATAATTTGTACCGCGCGCTCTGAAACTTGTTCTCCTATTGACGGGTTCTACTATTAGTCGATCAACAATATTATTGGGTTCTGCCAGGGTCAAACCGAACAACTTGGTCCTCCCGGCCTGCTGTTTGTCCTCCGTCGACACAATTGCATGCAACAAGTACCACTACTTGCTTGTCATTATCAATACAATTTAATTCGAATAAATGCTTCAATCATGCTCTTTCAATTAATTCCAATAGAAGAAAGGGCCTATCAATCCCCATGCATATATGCTGCATGGTGGAGTCATTTGAAAATAAAACCCAAAAAGCCTATAAACCTATTAATTTGCCTTTGCAGTCTTTCATAATAACGTCATGCGTTGTGAGCCCCGAACTTGAAATCAATTACGGACTATTTTCAAAGAACACGATTCTAACCATGACGGTCTTCTCAGCCGGGAAGACCTAAGAGATGCCTTCCAATCCCTCGGTCCTCGTTTACCCAACATGAGAGCTCTTCATGCCCTCCATCATGCTGATGCAAATGGAGATGGATTAATTGGAGAGGAGGAGCTTGACGGCGTCGTGCAATATGCTATGTATTGATGTCGTGTTTCATAGCCTGAGCAGTATCACATCAGCCAAGCTCACATCACCTGCAACTAAGAGGGAGAAGAGTTTTCGGTGACGTCTGGGTTACTCTGATGCCAAAGTCAGTAAAGAATCCTCTTGTGATGAGAAAAGCATAGAGAATTAGAGAGAATAATAAAGGGTTTCAAGAGCTTTCCTACAGAAAGGATGGCTATTACTTATACCTGATTCGGGCTCTACTGTCAAGGAAGATCGTGCAATGTTAGGTCGTGCCTAAATCAGACCTACTACCACTCCTCCCTTGCTGTGACAGCGTGTCAGTCTGCGGCTCAGACTGCCAAGGGAGATCGTGGCATGTCAGGTCGTGCTTGGTCAGACCTGCTGCCACCATCCTGCTAAGCCAGGGTGTCAGGTTGTGGCCGAGCCATCCGGCATACTCTGGTAGTACGCCATTGTGTGCCGAGTCTCTTGACACGCGCATTGAAAGCGATGTGCATTGGGTCTAATGAGCCCATGATCAGGCATGTCTAGTCGTTTGCATATAGTGGGGTAGTCTGCAAGGTACCTTATGGCAAGGCTTGGTAGGTCACTGAGTCCCGAGATGGGGATCTTGGCATATTCGAGCTCGGTGCCAAAGGTTTTTCCATATAGGCTTATAGTTGTGGGCTTGGCACGCAGTCTCCCGGTCTGGGCTTCTAGCCTACGTCAAGGTTTCGTCTGAGGGCCTAGGGTTCTTGTAGCTTAATCTCTTTGGACATGGCCCCTACTGAGATGGGTCAGAAATTCCTATCACAAACACGTGGTGGGAATTCAAAACACCCGCAATAATAGTGCCGCCCGTTTGGCTTCTGTCACTTCAAGTTCCCGAGGCCATTTATCCATTTGATGAGTGCGTTTCTTCCCTTCCATTTTTCATCTTTAGTGGGCTGTTTGCCAGTTGAGTTCTCAAACTCACCCATTTGGCTCCAGCCAATTCGAGTTCCCAAGGTCATCCACCCGTTCAATGAACACCTCTCTTCATTTCTTGTAGTCCTTCTGTCTCCAAATGTCCAATTGGACGTGTCGGCTGTTTTTTCTTCACATATTGGGACCTCATTGGTCCATGCACCCCACTCACCTGACACGACGGCTGCCATCCATGTTGTTGCTTCGACTGTTGTGTGTCGTGTGCATTTATTAACGTCATCGCTGTCAAGGCCACTTTGTTTCTCGCACACTCTCCAACCTTCATCCACTATATAAAGCACACTTCTCCTCTTTCTTCATCCATTTCCTCCTTTCTCCATCCTTCGTGTTCCTGCCATTTCTCCTAGTTCTTTCTCTAGCCGTCGTGCCTTGCTCTCCTTCTCAGGCCTTCCGTTCTTCTTCTGCTACCATCTCCTTCTTCTTCCCCCACTGTGACCTTCCTCCACTTCTTGCTTTCCCATCACCCCTTACTATCGCCATGGCACCCAAGGCTGATGCCGTTGCTCCATATTTCGGGGGGAAATACTGGGTTTCCTCCGTCTCTGTTGACTACCTCAGGGAGTACCATGCCAAGTACAAAATTCCTCCCTCCGCCATTTTAGAGATTCCTCGGGGCTCGCGCAGGGGGGACAACCATGTAGTGAATCCTGATGACACCACATCGCTGATGGCTCTTTTCCAATTGATGTTTGCCAATGGTCTCTGCCTTTTGTTCTATCATCTGGTTCACAAGGTTCTTAATTTCCTTCTGTTGGCCCCGATGCAGCTCCATCCTAATGCGTGGCGACTCCTGGTATCTAGCTATGTCATCTTTCGAATGGCACTTAGTGGTACCTCTGAAGAGTGCCCCAATCTGACGGCTCGAAAGTTCCTGTCGGTGTACTGCATGAACCGCTAGCCAAGAAGCATCTGCAATTCCCAAACCCGAGCTCCTGGCCGGAAGATAGCTTCACTCAAGCATAAACGAATGGCTCCCCGAAGTTTTTCTTTGTGTCGAGCTCAGACTAGGAGTACCTCGAGGGGGAGGCCTCCCACAAGGAGTATCCCATTCAAGCATGCTGGGGATTCCCCCTTCCTTGGAGAGTCTGGAACTTACCCTCAATCAAAGGGAGGAGGCCAGTATAAAGAACGTGATAGCTTGGGTGAGGGCCCATCCTAATGATTCGTAGACTAATCAAGCTCTCATGGACAGGGGGTCGATACCAAATCCAGGGACTTGTCCTTACCCCACAGCTAGTCAAGGGACTCGTCTTCTTGCGAGTGTAAAGACTCAACTTTGTTGGACTGGGGGTCCGTACCAAGTTCAGAAACTTGACCATACCCCGCAGTGAGTCGAGAGACTCATCTTCTTGAGAGTGTAGGGACTCGACTTTGTTGGACTGAAGGTCAATACCAAGTCCAGGGACTTGGCCTTACCCCGTATAGAGTCAAGAAACTCATCTTCTTGCGAGTGTAGGGATTCGGTTTTGTTGGACGAGGGGTCGGTACCAAGTTTAAGGACTTGGCCCTACCCCGCAACGAGTCAAGGGACCCGTTTAATTCCAAGCTTAGGCAAAAGAGGATTTGAGATGAACATCCAAGCATTCTCATTCATTTATAGTTGTTCAAAGTACTACCTATTCCTACACATAATACTTCTTCAAGTGTTCGACATTCCAGAGGTGGGGTAGCTTGTGTCCCTAGCTGTCCTTAAGGTGATAGGAGTCAAGTCAATTGCTTGCAGTTACAATGTATGGGCCTTCCCATCGTGGTCCCAGTTTTCCTTCTTCCTGGGTGGTTATTCCAGTCTGTAGTAGCACCAAGTCGCCCACCTTGAAGGAACTCTACTTGACTCATTTGTCGAAGTATTTTTCTCCCTTCCGCTTGTTACTTGTCTTTCGCACAGCTGCCTCTTCCCTTCTTTCCTCCAGAACCTCCAATCTCTCGGCTGGCCTTTCGTCGTTGGTGTCTAGATCAAAGTATTGGACACAAAGCATGGGCATTCTGACTTCCACGAGAATTACCTCTTCGATGCCATAAGTGAGGGCAAAGGGTGTCTCCCCAATGGTGGTTCAGACAGTTGTTCGGTATGCCTATAATACACTTGTGAGCTCTTTGGCCCATGCTCCTTTGTGCACCCTGATCTTCTTCTTGAGGGTGGAGATAAGGGTTTTATTGGTTGCTTCAGCTTGTTTGTTGGCTTGTAGGTGTCCCAATGATGAGTACTTTACCTAAATTTTGAGCTCTACGCACCATTTCTGGTAATGTGTGTAGTTGAACTGTCTTCTGTTGTCCGATATGAAGCTCTGAGGTATGCCAAACTAGCAGATTATTGACTTCCACAGGAACTTTGTGATGGTTTGGGAAGTGATGCTTGCAAGGGCCTCGGCTTCGACCCACAACGATCACAAACTTGGCCCCTCCCCTAATTACTAGGAATGGGCCAATTAGGTCCAGGCCCCACTGGCCAAAAGGCCACGCAGTCGTGATTGATGTTAACTCCTCCGGCGGGCAGTGCAACACCAACCCGTGCTCTTGACACTTTAGCCTGGCAGTGCAACACCAACCCATGCTCTTGACACTTCAGGCATTTTCTGGCAAAGTCTTCTGCATCTTTGAGGGAACGAGGCTAATAGTACCCGGCTCGAGTCACTCTTGCAGCCAGTGCCCGCCCTTCCCCTAAGTGGCATCCACAAATTCCTTCGTGAATCTCTACTAGCACGTACTGTACCTCGTTCGATGAGAGGAATCTGAAGAGCATCTTGGAGAAACCTCTCATGTACATGATTCCTTCCAACAAGGTAAACCAGGCCGCCCTATTTCTAACATTTCATGCTTCTTCCAGGTCACTAGGCAGTTGTCCTTCCTGCAGGAATTTATGGATGTCCGATACCCATTCAGGGCGTACTGTGATTGTAACGGAAACTCCCCCCCCCCTCCCGATGGATGGAGCATCAACCGTTTTGACCCCAATGTGTTCTAGGAGGGGGTGTTCTTCCTATCCAGACGTAGCCCTTGCCAGGCGGTCTACCTTCTGATTCTCTCCTCTTGGAACCTGTTGAATGCGGAAGTAATGAAAGCAGTTGCGCTCATTGCAGATCAGGGTACTCCCCCTTTCGAGTTCCCTTCCCTTCTCTCCCTGACTTCAATTCCTAGTGGCAATGAGATTTCTGTAGATACTTATGACGCCTTTTATACGGGAGTGTCTAGGATGGTCACACCTGAAGCTATTGCTCCTCTGGTTGAAGGCACCTAGATAAATGTTGAAGGCGATGGCAGCGTTGAAACTTGTGGGAGGTAAGATTCCACAACAAGTTCCCTTCCAGTGACCATCTTGGGGGGAGAAACCCCGCCAACAGATCAAGAGAGGGTCTTTGTTCCCTCTTCTTTTGGCGGTGATGGGGACTCCTCAACTCCCCAAGAGAGGGGTGGGTCCTCCTTGGAAAAGGGGAGGGAAGAGAAAGATGGTGCCGATCCAGATAGAGTTGGCAATGAGAGTCCTAGCGACCATGGGGAAAGGGACCAAGGTGAATGCCAAGATGCATTTGTATCTGAGCCAAGAAAATTGAGGTGGAGTGCTATTAGGAACAAGTTGACGGGCACATTCGTGCCTTAGAAGCCAACCTCAAGTCACTCCGTGATGAGTTGTGTGAACTAAGGGGTGAATTGCTCCACGCCTAGTCCGTGCAAGCTCGTGAAAATTTTCCTCTACAACTGGCGAAATCAGAACAAGCATCGGCTAGAGCCCAAGTATCCCACCAGAGTGAATCAGAACATAGTTAGTCTATAGTAGAATAAAGGGTAATATAGTACTTATATTAATTGTCAAAGCTATATATATAATTTCCTGATCGGACTCATTTTTTTTTTCTAGATTTAGTACTTCGATCGGTTGTAAATATATTACTTTCTTAATTTTTTTCTTTAGTTTTGTATAAAAAAAAAAAATAGACTTTAAAATCGAAAACTTTTTGCACATGCACCGTGTACGGTCAACATTGATTGTCGATCAGTCAAGGATGAACGAACTGAACATGAGGACATGGGAAGATAAGAAAGAACCTATACAAGAGGGGTTTTCAGTATCTGCCAACAGCAAATGCATCCGAAAGTTACATAAAACTGAGGTTTTAATTTGAAAGTGGTGATTCCCAATTCCTTTATAATTAGTGTTTGGACCGACCACTTACTAAAATCTAAAACTTTATACGATCTGATATTTTGATGTGAAATATCCTTTTATCTTATTATGCTATAATTATGTAACCGAAAAAAATAATAATAATCATTTCTTGAGTTGTTTGATTTATGGAAAATGCTACCCTTCCCGCTAGCTTGTAGCTTTTGTTGAGGGTAATCGCTAGGTTTTTTTCTTTTTTTCTTTTTTACTTAATGATTAAGAAAATATTTTTTAATAATATTATAAATTTCTTAAAAAATATATATTTAAAAGTGTTAAAGAAATACATGCGAAAAAAAAATGAACTAGAGGGATTTATATATGGATTGTAAGAATATTGGTAAGCATGATGTAACTAGTAATTATTAGATAGTTCTAGACTAATCGTATACAATTTTGATACGTCATCGATATTTATTTCCAAACTATCTAATAATTCGGTTTTAGTGATACCTCTCATGGGCAGCTCAAATTTCTGGCAAAAGCTAGCTAGGTGTAATTTCTCTCCAAGCCAGTGGGTTCTACTAATAATAGGACCGTTAACTTTGGTTTTGCGATGGTCAAGCCAAACAACCTTGGCCCCATCCCTTTTTTCATGATTCTTTCATGCGTGCATGCAATAACTAATTAGATATATATAAAGACAATACATAGAGGTAAATTTATAAATTGATGTAGTTTGAAGTGATACGTCAGATTATAAGATTTTTTTATCAAAAAATAAATTTAACTGATTCTGTAAAATCACATCAGTTTATGAGTTTAATTTCTATAATCTCTTTATGTCGGTAACTGTTCTTTCTGTCTAATCCAACATGCGTATGGGAAAAGCCTTGCTTGTTAAGATAATTTCTAATATATTGCCTCACCATATATTATATATAGTAACAATTACACTTCAATCACATATGTTCTTTAACCATAGATCAATAAAGCCTATAAAAACCCCCATGCATGCCGGAGTCCTTCGAAAACCAAACCAGAAAATTAAGTCTATAAACCAGCCATTTGCCTTTGCCACTCAGCTCCCAGTTCTCATAACATGACTCGTAATTTTGCGTATAAGCAAGGACCCCCAACTCTAGATCAGTTACGGGCTATTCTTAAAAAATACGATACTAACAACGAACGGGGGTCTAAACAAGGAAGAGCTAAAGAATACCTTCCGATCCATCTCCACCATGCTGATGCTAACGGAGATGGATTAATCACGGAGGAGGAGATCGGCGCCCTTCTGGAATATGCTTCGAAACATGGAGTAGTCATCTTCCCCTATACCTTATAATATCGAATATATATATATAGTGTGTGTCTGGTAACATGTTAGTATATAAATGTAGTAGCTACATAGCTAAGTTTCAACTTCACATGATGTAAGAACCAAGCAGCGGCCGAATCCTTGTGTACTGCAAGGTTCAGTGCTTGTATGTGTTTTGGTTCAGTACTGCTTGTATGTATTTTATATGATGAAGTACTAGTGCTTGTTTGTGTTAGCTTGTTATTTTCCATTCTTCAATTTCTTCTATATATATTGTTTTAGTATGGGTAATGCTACACCCTGAAAAAAGTATTCTCACCTCCTCACCGAATGGAAAAAACTTTTTTTTTCCTTTTGTTCTAAACTTTTCTTTAACATTTTAAACATTATTACAAAATACAAAAAAAATCATAAATTCATTAAAAAAATACTTCCTTAAGTAAAAAAACACAAGTAAAAACCCATTAATCGGTGGGTTTTGTCGGTGGGTTTTATAGGTGGGAGTAAGGTTTTCCTTTTAGTATTTACCCAATGGGAATATTACAATAAGTTTTACCAATTCCAAGCAATTTTCCTTATGAATTTTAAACTTGCAAGAATTGGATCCTTTTGGGGACTCGTGGAGTGGGAAAGTGAGATGATTACTTAACAAAGTAGAAACGTAGTAAGCAGAGCTATTGAGTTGAGCAGTGAAACTCGGATTGTTGCACTCGAGAAGCCAAACTAAACTGCTATATTATACATATAAATATATATATATGAGAATTATCTTTAAATTGCTGACGTAAGTTGGGATATTATTTATGATCAACCTTCCAATTACAAGGTAATTGAGAGTGGATCTCAATTACAAAAAATAACTATAACATACAATTTGAGAAGGGTAAGTTATAATCATCTGCCTACAAGCTGACGAATTCAGCCTTAACCTAATTCTAATCACAACAAGGGTCGAATTGTAGGTAGCTAATGTACAGGTTTTTACATCTCCTAGAGTGTTTGCTTAAACTCTAGGGCAAAGAGTAGGAGATAGATAGACATACAAAGTGGATCTAATCACAATATTTATTAAGAATTTAATGTTGTCCACAAAATTTACTCGGGCAGCCTTAAATGGAATGAAACTCATTATATGTGTCTATCTCTCTTACTCTCAATCTAGACCTTGGTGTATGCAAATCATGCACAGTCCTTTTGAAAAAAGTGGAACAAAATTTCAGACTCATGGCCAACTAGTACTTTGTGGTGGAATATTGTCAGTTCAGCATTACCTTCGATTATACTTCAGATAATGCTATATATATATATATATATATATATATATGTTACTAGGATCATTCGAGTTTTTATGTAAACAATTAGAAAGAATTGAAAGATTCGTTTCTTTGTTTCTTTTCTAATTGTTCTGATGACTACATGGCCCACAAATTTGGATAAGGATCCTCTGTACTTCACATGATATTGGAACGTACGGCATAATCAGGACAGAAACCATACCCAGCGGTCGCCTGAAGCTCGGCTACCGATGGTCAGCACCAATAGCCACTTGATCATCTCCTTCTTTCTTTGTTGTTATAATCCTTCTTAAAAAGACAACGGCAAACATACCTTATGTTTAAGACAAACTTAATTGATGTTATCTATAACATTTCAAGTGAAATCATGGAGATGATATTCTTTATCCAACCTGCTGCTTTCAGATTTTCTTGCCACTTGCAGATCATTACCATATTTTGATGACCATGAAACTATTATACGATCGCATGCAACATGCAGTACCACTAGCTTGTCATGATCAATACAATTTAATTCGAATATATGCTTCAATCCTGCTCTTTGAATTAATACCAATAGAAGAAAGGGCGTATAAAATCCCCATGCATATATGCTGCATGCTGGAGTCATTTGAAAATCAAACCCAAAAAGCCTATAAACCTATATACTAATTTGCCTTTGCGGCCACCCAGCTCCACATCCCTCGGATACCTTTTGTATAACGTCATGAGCCCCGAACTGAGAATCAGTTGGACTATTTTCAAAGAACACGATGCTAACCATGATGGTCTTCTCAACAGGGAAGGCCTAAAAGATGCCTTCCAATCTCTCGGTTCTCGTTTACCCAACTTTAGAGCTCTTCGTGCCCTCCACCATGCTCAAACGGAGATGGATTAATCGGAGAGGAAGAGCTCGACGGCGTCGTGCAATATGCTATGAAAAAGGGATATATATGATGGTAACATGCTGTACAAAAACTAAAAGGCTATCTCTATATAAATATTGCAGTAGCTAAGTTTCAACTAATTCTAATTAGCTGATGTAAGAACCAAACGGTGGCCAGCTCCGGCCTTGTCATGTGCAAGGTTCAATGCTGGTATGTGTTTTGGTTTTATTATGTATGATGAAGTTGTGCTTCTTAATTTGCGTAAGTTTGGTTATTTGTGATGCATGCTTCTATATATGTTTTTAGTATTATCCAATGGGATGATTACCATATCTGCAAGGACTCGTCTCTAAATACTATATCCAATTTACGTCATGAGCACTGAAACTTGAAGTTTTCAGAGAAATTAAGTCGGATTTTTTCACTCGAGAAGCCAAACTAAACTGCAAATATATATAATGAGAATAAATCGGAATATTTATCAAATCGATTGATCATTTTATGAAAATGTGAAAAAACAATTAGCTAGCAAGGTAACTAGTAATAAAA
Source organism: Cyclocarya paliurus (assembly GCA_029856935.1). Lineage (NCBI taxonomy): Eukaryota > Viridiplantae > Streptophyta > Magnoliopsida > Fagales > Juglandaceae > Cyclocarya > Cyclocarya paliurus. The sequence goes on along the minus strand of CM056959.1, from coordinate 16,418,871 downwards.
TGTTAAATTTTATGGAATTTTATGGAAACCATTTAGACAATTAATCACGAAATAAAAAAAATCCTCTTCAATTTGGACATGCTTTTAGCCTCCTTATCTTTCATTTTTTTAGATTTTTTTTCATGGTAATGTTTAGGTCTCACTTGGTTACACAGACGAGATGAGAAATCTGTTAATTGTAGTGAAATGATTTGAGTTAAGATTTTTATGGGGCTTTGTTAAATGAGAAGAAAAAAATTGAATAAAAGAATTATAAAGTTAAAAGAATGTTAGAATATTATTTTTTAATATTATATTTGTTTTGGGATTTGAAAAAAGTTGATTTTTTTTTTTTTTTAAGTTTGAGAAAGTTGTAATGATTAGATGAATTATTAAATTAAAAAGTTGAAATTTGAAATTGAAAAATTTTTGTGTTTGAATAATGGTGTTTAGATGTCAAAATGAAATAAGATGAGATAAGATGGGGATAAAATGGTTTCAAAGGTTTGTGAAACTAAACCAAGCCTTATTTCCAACTTTCCAATTATAGAGTTGAGAATGGATCTCAACTACAAACAATAACTACAACTTACAATTTAAGATGGGTAACTTGTAACCATCTGCCTGCAAGACGCATTTAGCCATAATCTAATTCTAACCACAACAATTCCTTTAAAAAAAAATCTAACCACAACAAGGGTCTATTAATTATGGTTGTAGCTAATATATAAGGATTTACATCCCCTAGAGTTCTTGTCTAATTTCTAGGACCTAGAGTGGGAGATAGACATATAAAGTAAATCTCGCAATATTTATTGAGTATTCAAATGTTGCCAACTAGATTTACTCAAGCAAACAAAAATGTTATGGGACTTACTTTTTGTGTATATCTCTCTCACTCTAGGCTCTAGAGTATGGATAAGCTCATTCACGACGGTCAACCTCCTTGACAAGAAACTGCCATACAACCTTGGAGATAAAGAAGAACTTCTAATCCCAGTTCTTAAGTACATGAGAATAGTGAAGCTCCAGATGGGCAACCCTATAGCCCATTCACAAGCAAAAGCAACATTGCTTCCCATTGTGCCTCCAGACGCTATGAGTACAAAAGCACTCATGGGCAATGAGATCAGGGTTCTCCTAGCCGACAGCTTCCAAGGCCTGCCTCCAAATGATCCAGCATGACACATGGGACAAAGGCTGAGATCCCGCATGGGACAACACCTAACAAAGACAACCAGGATTCTATCCCAGCCAATCAACTCACCCATTAAGAATTGAATCTTCTCTATAAGGAAGTTGAACGTTGGCTAAAAGTCCCCCTACAGCTTGTATAGTTATAATTTCCCTTCCTAAGCTTTGTATGAACACTTTGGGTGTATATAAACCCCTGCTGTACACATCCCCATCCTCAAGGAAAATAAATATTTACTTTATTTGATATGTTCTTTACTTTCTTTATGGTATCAAGAGCCAGGAAAGGCTAACGTTGTTTCCTGCAATTTTTTTCTTCTTTTCCTTTTGGTTTCTTCATCAACTCTGAGCAAATGGGTTCTTCCTCCTTTATTGTTGGAAACTTTGTTACCCTCTGCTTAAACCATAAGAATTATCCCTTGTAGTGTGAGCAATTTTTAATCTTGGCAGAAAGTTAGGATCTTGTTGGTTTTCTCACCGACACAAGCCCAGTTCTTGCTCTTTTTATTTCTGATCCTGAAGGTTCTAGTGATGGACAGAAGGCGTCGAATCATGCTAATGCAAACTAGAAGCAATCTGATCGATTACTTAGAGAATGGCTTATTGGGACTCTCACCGAATAGGCTCTTAGTCTCATCATAGGCATGGACTCAGCTGCAAAAATTTGGACAGCACTTCATGAGGAATATGCATAATCCTCTTAAGAACATGAATTTCAGTTGTGGCATGAACTCTCTTTTATGCGTACGTCCCCTGACCTCTCCTTAGATGACTACTTATGTAAATTTAAGCGTATTTGTGATAATCTTGCTAGGATTGGGAAACCTTTGGAAGATAAAGAGAAGGTTTTCTCCTTACTCAGTAGTCTTGGAGCTCAATATGAAGGTTTCACTACTGCCATGCTCAAACCTCCAATGCCCTCCTATGCTGAAGTTGTGCCTTTGTTTCGAAGCTTTGATATTCGCTACAAACTTCATGCCACTAAACTAAGTAATCATGTGGCTTTCTATGGTAACAAACAAAAGGGGTCTAATTACTCCAACCACAAAGGAGGCAATCGTAACACTAATTAGAACTTCTCCTCCAAAGGCAAAGGTTTTCCTCATCAAAATAATCGTGGTTCTAGTAGAAATTCTCACACTGCTACCAACGGTGGTCCTCCACAATGTCAGATTTGCAACAAATTTGGGCATCACACCCTCAAATGCTGGCACCGCTTTGAAAAAGCTTTTCAAGACACTAATATTCATGAACTTCTTGCAGCTTTTACCATCCACAACCCCACCGACCATGAGTGGATGACCGACACTAGAACCTCGGCACATATGACTTCCAATGCAGGCATTTTACACAATCTTCATCCATATACTGGATCCGAACAGGTAATGGTAGGTAATGGACAACTGCTACCTATCATGCATATTGGTGACACTTATATTGGCATGAAACCTCTTCAACTCACCCTTAATTATGTTTTACTTGTTTTTGATCTTGAACACAATTTATTATTTGTCGAACAATTGACTACTCATCATCCTATTAATTGTGAGTTTTTTGGTGTTGATGTTATCATCAAGGACCGAGCAACCAACCACGTCTTGCTGAAGGGCCACAAGAAGGGTAACCTTTACACCATTTAAGTGCCACATCAAGCCTTATTTTCAACTTGTTTTCAAGCTATCAATCCAAATTTATGGCATCAACGGCTTGGCCACCCACAACCTGCAACAGTTGATGTTTTAAAGTCACTTGGTTTAATAAAAATAGTTGGCAAAAACAATCCTTTTATTTGTGATAGTTGTCAAATTGGCAAATTTAGTCGCTTACCTTTTCTTTCTTCATCTGACAATCAATATGGTTTACTTGAAAAAGTTCATTGTGATCTTTGGGGCCTGGCCCAGTACAATCATTGGATAAATTTTTGCACTATGCTATTTTGATTGATGATTTTAGCCACTTCATTTGGCTTATTCCCTTAAAAAATAAATCTAATTTTTATGATTCTTTTTGTGCTTTTGTGAAATATGTCTCTTGTCAATTCTCTACACTAATTAAGGTGTTTCAATTTGATGGTGGCGGTGAGTTTTCTAGCAATCTTTTTGCTCATTTTCTTAAGGATCAAGGTATTCTACATCAAATGTCTTATCCCTACACGCCTGAATAAAATGGCATTGCCGAAAGATGTCACCGAAATATTCGAGAACTCAGTCTTACAATTCTCTTTCACAGCATTATGCCTAAACATTTTTGGGTGGAAGCCTTTTCTACCGTTGTGTTCTTAATCAATAGGACACCCTCTTTCACTCTTGGTAATGACTTTCCCTACTTTAGATTACATGGTTGACACCCCGATTATCTCTCTCTATATGTTTTTGGGTCCAAATGCTTTCCTTATCTTTGGACGAATAAAACTAATAAATTTGATCATAAATCCTTACCATGTGTGTTTATAGGTTATGGTAGCAAATATAAAGACTATAAATGTTTTTATCCACCTACCAGAAGAATGTTTGTATCACAACATGTTACCTTTGATGAAAATCAGTTCCCTTTCAAAAATCCTACCAGCCTTCATGCCCAATCACACCTCCCGGGCACTATCTCTGTCTTTACAGAATGGTTTGACTCTTCTGCTACGTGCCATATGGTTATGCCTCCCCTCAAAGAAGCCTCCAATTTTGCACCTGATTTTCCTTCTACTCTTGCTAATGTTTCTTCTCCTCAAGTTGCATCCCCAAAAGCACAAGCTCCTTCTACCTCGTCTATTGAAATTCCCACTGCAGCATCTCAATTATCATCTCCTCTTTCCACATCTTTAATGGATAGTTCTTCAAACATCGTGGCATCACCCATAGATCATCACCTCTCCCCTATCCCAGACCCCTCACTATCTCACCGAATGCTCACTCGTCTTCAAGCAGGTATTTGAAAACTCAACCACAAGTATATCAACTTACACACTACTTTGTCCTTGCCACAGGTACCTAAAAAAATATGTGCTGCCTTAAGCCATGAAGGATGGCATCATGCCATGCATGAGGAGTTCGCTGCCTTGGAGGAAGATAATACTTGGACTTTGGTTCCTCGCACCCCTGACATGTACATTATCGACAATAAATGGGTTTTTAAACCTCAGCTTAATGCTCGTGATGAACTTGATTGTCCTAAGGCTCGATTGGTCACCATTGGCTACCATCAAATCAATGGTGTCGATTTTCTTGAAACCTTTTCTCTAGTTATTAAATTTGGTACTATTAGAACGGTCTTATCCATTGCTCTTGTGCACAGGTGGGAAATTCAGTAGTTAGATGTCAAAAATACTTTTCTCCATGGCTACCTTCAGGAATCTATTTTTATGGAGCAACCATCGGGGTTTCTCGACCCTTCCTACCCCAATCATGTTTGCAAATTAAACCGTGTCTTATATGGATTAAAACAATCCCCAAGGGCTTGGTTTGATCGCTTTAGTTCCTTCTTACTTGAGTTTTTTTTTTCTTGTTGTATATCTGACATTTCTCTATTTTCTTGTTCTCCTTACTGGTTATGATACTTTAGAATTGAATCACTTTGTTTAGGCTCTCCATAGTGAATTTGATATGAAAGACTTAGGACCCTTGCATTACTTTCTCGGTATACAGGTTACTCATAATTCTCGTGGTCTCTTTCTATCACAGACTCAATAAGCCTTGGATATCTTACGTCGGGCTCAGATAGATTGTAAACCGGTTGTCACTCCCATGAAATCCAAATCGAAGGACCTGGGCACTTCTCCTCCTTTCTAGGGTCCTAAGCTTTATTGCAGTCTAGTTAGGGCCCTACAACAGCTCACTTTCACGCATCCCGATTTGGCTTTCAGTTTCAATCTTGTTGCTCAATTCATGCACAATCCATCCCAGGCTCATTGAGGACAGAAATAAAAGCTGCATTGCCACCCTCCAATACATAGAGACCACCATCACGTCTTCCAGTTGCCACCACCTTTCTTGTTGCTTTGTTCTTAATGGTAAAGCAAGAATCAATAAAGGTGATAGAAAATGGAAAATTTGAAGTCAATTTACTAATGGACAAAAGATTTTTGGTTAGACATGGGACCACCAAAACATCAAGTAATTGAAGATGGGGAGAGGGAGAAACAGAACCCGTGTGGGTTATAGGTAGAGACGCCCCATTACCTACAATAACACTATCCTTACCAACATAGTTCTCAAATGTGTCAAGTGTTGTGGAGTCCAGCGTCATGTGAGCAGAGGCACCAGTGTCAAGATACTAGTCGAATGTTGAGCCATCAAAAAGGGAGCATCCACTCTCAAAGGCTTCAACAAGCTGTGCCGAGGGCTCACTATCTGGCGGCCACACCCAGTGCCAAAATTTGTACCACCGTTGCTACTAGAGGAGGAACCACCTTGACGTCCAGTGTAACTACCTCATGAGCAACGGTTGCCATTGTTGCGGAACTAACCACCACCATGTCCAAAGGAGCCACAGGTTGTTGTAAAAGCTGTAGAAGACAGAGATGGAGATTCAAGTTATTTTTGAAATAAATCATAGCTTTAGCTTTGGGCACAAGATCATGGAAGGAGGGAAGTGGTGTAAGAGCCATTTGCGTGGAGGTGAAACTCGAAAACTCAATGCCAAGACCGCGTAAAAACCAGTGTGATTTGTCGACGTCATCGACTGGTCATTCAATAGCCATTAGCCAATCACATAGAGCTTTAAAGACCCTGGAATAGTTAGCAACAGATCTGGTTCCTTTCTTCATTAACTGAAGCTCATCTTCATCAACGTTCTAGTGCAACCCAGACGTCTCGAGAGGTTGTGAGACCAACAGCTTCGGCCATGGCTTCATCAGAGAGAAGAAGGCTGAGGATACATTGGTCTTTGAGTTTCCACTCAAGAAATAGAGGATTGGAAGAACCGTCGGTGATGGTGGAAGGGGGCTTAGGGAGAGAACCATCCACAAAGCCAAGGCAATCTTGACATTCAAGTAGAGGAACCAACTAACTTTTCCAAGGTAGGTAATTGCTAGAGGAGAGTTTGATCGTACCATGTGAACCATGGTGTTGAAAGACAGAGGTTCGGCCTTGGAAAAAAAAAATTGCAGGATTTAGATGTTAATCTAGAGAAGCTCTTGATACCATGAGAGTGTTTATGAATCCACCACACTGTAAAAGGTGGAGATGGTTTTCCATTTATAGAGGTATAGATACATGTACAGCTATACAACGTGGAAGGAAATAATCAGAAAATACAACAACTCTATAATTACAGCATTGCTACAATCATGGGTCAACTCATACAATCAAGCTAATGACTGATGCTGAGAATCAGAGGAGGATTGTGGGGAATCCTTAATAGGCCCGGCCATCGATCTCTTTTTTCAGGATTCTTTCATCCGTGCATGCAACAACTACTTTCGTATATTGTGTTTGTTGTATTTCGCTTATCTATATAATCCAATACACGCACAGGAAACGTCTTGCTTGTCAAGATAATTTCGAATATATTGTCTCATCATAGTATATATATAGTAACAATTACACTTCAATCGTATATGTTCTTTAACCATAGATCAATAAATTAGCCTATAAAACCCCCGCATGCGGGAGTACTCCTTCGAAAACCAAACCAGAAAAGTCTATAAACCTATTTGCCTTTGCCACTCAACTCCCTGTTCTAATAACATGACTCGTCTTGTGGCTAAGCAAGGGCCCCTAACTGCAGATCAGTTACGGGGTATTATTAAAAAATACGATGCTAACAACGACGGTGGTCTAAACAAGGAAGAGCTAAAGGATGCCTTCCGAGCCCTCGGTGCTCGTCTGCCCGGCTGGAGAGCTCGTCGTGCAATCCACCATGCTGATGCTAACGGAGATGGATTAATCAGGGAGGAGGAGCTCGGTGCCCTTCTGCAATATGCTTCGAAACATGGATATAACATATAGTCATCTTCCCCTATACCTTATAATATCGAATATATATATAGTGTGTCTGGTAGCATGTTATTATATAAATGTAGTAGCTAGCTAAGTTTCAGCTTCACATAATGTAAGAACCAAGCGGTGGCCGGCTCCTTGTGTACTGCAAGGTTCAGTGCTTGTATGTGTTTTGGTTCAGTACTAGTGCTTGTATGTATTTTATATGATGTAGTCCTTCCTTGTGTTAGCTTGTTATTTTCCTTCTGTATAGTGTTTTCGTCAACTTTTACCCAATGGGAAGATTACTATAAGTTTTACCAATTCCAAGCAATTTTTATTATGAATTTTAAACTTGCTAGAATTGGATCCTTTTGGGGAATCGTCTCTAAATACTTCTTGTCTATAATGCTTTTCGTGGATTTGCTAAAAAATAGTGGAGTGGGAAAGTAGACACGTGGTAAGCAGGGTTAATGAGTTAGCTCTGAAACTCGGATTGTTGCACTAGCTCGAGAAGCCAAACTAAACTACACAAAATATATATATATATATATATATATATATATATATATATATATTTATATATATGAGAATTATCTTTAGATTGCTGACGTAAATAGGGATATTATTTATGATCAACCTTCCAATTACAAGGTTGAGGGTGGATCTCAATTACAAAAAATAACCATAACATACAATTTGAGAAGGGTAATAATTAGTTATAACCATCTACCTACAACCTGACGAATTCAGCCTTAATCTAATTCTAACCACAACAAGGGTCGAATTGTAGGTAGCTAATATACAGTATTTAATGCTGCCCACAAAATTTACTCGGGAAGCCTTAAATGGTATGGGACTCATTATATGTGTCTCTCTCTTGCTCTCAATCTAGACCCTGGTCTGCAAATCCTGCACAGTCCTTATGAAAAAAGTGGAACAAAATTTCAGACTCATGGCCGACTAGTTTTTGGTGGAATATTGTCAGTTCAGCATTAGCTTGCATTATACTTCAGATATATATATATGTAACGCCCCATCCCTGGGGGTCCAGAGAGTTAGCTCAAAGTCACCTAAAATCATTTCTAATAATACTTTTAAGATAAACCGGAGTCTCCATAACATATTAACCTATTTGTTCAATACAAATATACACGTTCCTACATAAAGGCACATCAAAAGTATCTCAATAATATACAAAATATTTCCACAAAGACTAGGAATATCTATTACTCAAAATACCAAAGCCATATCAAATATCTACACTACCGAAAAGACTCTCCAAAGTCATTGTACCCTAAGGCACTTAGTCTTCTATGATTAACAAAACTTGTAAGCACTCCCTATTCCTGGCTCCCAGCTGTTGCATCAAAATTATCTGAAACATAATATGGAGATAGGGGGTGAGTTATCAAAAACTCAGTAAACAGAAAACATATACTAGTATGCAAACATGAGCATTTACGAGTTCAGAATGCAGAACAAAATATTTTTATTTTCAGAATACGGAAACAGAACATGTTATCAAAAATATCAGAGCGAAAGTTCAGAAATATCCATAATCAAAATCCTTTTTGGCACAACATAACTGAAACATCATATCAAAACAGAATTCCATGTTTAACCCCCGTGGTAGGGTTGTGCTATCCTTAGTGGCCAAACCAGGCAGAAACAGAATGTGAATCTTCCCCTCATTATTCTCGGAGCCCCGAGTATGCACATAGGAAAGACCACGCAGAAAACCATTTTGTTTCCAAAGTGGGTGCACTAGAAACAGAGAAGTTGGTACCAACCCAAACAGAGGCCACAGTTTTACACCCGTGGTAAGGTCAGAACAAAACAGAACATAATGTCATGCCAGAGGTTTCAGAAATCACATCATATCATATCAGAGTACAGAATATTTTCAGAACAGAACAGAATCAGATCACAGAAATATAATTTATGCACAAAATTTCATATCCGCTTTCTTTTACACAGTTCAGAAACAGAATGTCAAAATAAGCTCATGTCTACACCAGTCATGACAGAAAATACTTTCTTCTTATACAGAGTTTCATAAATATGCAGAACAAATAACTGAGGTCATTTCCAAAATTTCTTTTCATAACAAAATATGCATATTTTCCAAAATCAACCTCAGATCATTTTATTTTATGCAAAATCTAGTATAGGAATCTCGTTTACCTAGACTTCTTAACTTCCAAAAATTTCCTCAACAATGTCGAACAATTATCAATCGTCACCTATAAGATAGTCACATAATTCCCGTAAATTTCCAATCAACCACATATTTCGATATTTAAACTTAAAATGCTAAAAGGACCTATTTTAAATCCTCAAAACCTAAAATTCTAATAATTCGTAAAATACCATCACTTTCTAAAACCATCAATATCTACTTAATCGAATTTGTACTGAATAAGAAATTTAATCGAACAAGTATTAAGATATTCGCGGAACTCAAATAAAAGTAATATCTAAAATACCAACCACGTATAATAAATTAATAGAATACTATGACTACTTTAAAAATATTATAAAAATACGTCATGAAAAACTCCTCCCTTAAAAAATAGGTTTACTTTCTTTAGTTAACAATATTATTAAAAAGTTATCTACACATAAATAATATCTGATGAGACTTAAAACAACACCCATTTAAACATAACCCAAAAGACCTCTCATCCGAAAACATATAACTTGAAAGTGCACTAAGGGGTAAAACAGTAATAGCACTTCCTTCTACACGGAGATAAAAACATGTATACAGATAAAAACATGTATGCGGCGGTAGGGGCTTACCCAAGAGAAACCGAGGCACGCGTGAGGGGTAAGGTGCGATGGGGATGACTGGAGGGACTATGGTGGTGCTGCTAGAGCGTCGAGGAGGGCGTGCAGTGTTGAGGCCACCAACGCTGGGCGGCGAAAGCGAGAGAGGCAGAGAGAGCATGGAGAGTGCGAGATGCGAGAGAGAGAGCAACCGTGAAGGAACAAATACGGGGGAGAGTTTGGGCTCACCGATCTGCACAGGGTGACGAGGATGTCACAACCGGCGGTTCCTGTTGCTTTTATGGTGCTTTTCGGTGCAAAAAGGTGGAGGTTTTGCAGTGGCTTACGGTGGAGATCAGTAGATGCTCTGTTTTTTTTTTTCTTGGTGCAGGAAACAAAGGCTTTTCTGTGAGGTGGGGGGTGGCTCTTGGTTTAGTGTGGCTGAGCAGCGGCTAAGCAGAGGTGTTACGGCGCAAACATTGGGCGTGAGTGAGCCGTGGCAGGTGGCACCGAGGAGTTGGGGTGGTTGTTGGTGTGGCTCTGTTTCGGGTGCCTAAAACAGAGGATTTTCATGGCTTGCAAAGGAGGCTACAGAGGCATTGGGCGGCGGCTTCTAGTGGCTGGGCACGGTGGTGCAAACAGAGGTAGTGTTTTACATGGAGAGGGTGGTGGCGCACGACTGGAGTGGTGGACTTTGAGTGGCTGAGGTTTCGTGCGTGGAGTTGCAGTGGCTGGGTGTGGCTACTTGAAGATGGTGAGGTGGCTGGAGTGGAGGTCTCAGTTTGATATTCTGAGAGGAGGAGGACGAGCGGAACAAATCTAGGGTTAAGGATCCTTAACATATATAAGAGCTATAAGAGGAAATAGATAAAACCTAAAGAAGAGGAAGGGAGGGACGTGCATGAAAATGGAAACGGCTTGAAGCCGTGCAACGAGAAGTCTGGACAACGCTTCCACAGGCTGGGCTCTTAAGTCTAAAAAACAAATACTTGGCCCACGTGGGCCGTCTGGGATCATGTATGAGATTATTGCATGGATTTTACCTTAAATTTTAGGGCTCACTCAATCTAAAAGAAATACATTTATCTCATAAATTTTTCTGATAAACATCCACTTGGTCCATTAAAGATTTTAAACCTAATTATCAAATCTATTGAAAAATTATATTCCGTCAAAAATATTTTAGGTCCAAACTCTCTTTCAAAAAATTTTACTTGTAATCCCAAATGATTTTTCATAACTATATACCCAAAAATTTTGTAAATTGGCTTGGTTGGGCCGGGTGTTACAATATATGTTTCTAGGATCATTCGAGTTTTTATGTAAACAATTAAAAGGAATTGAAAGACTCGTTTCTTTGTTTCTTTTCTAATTGTTTTGATGACTATATACATGGCCCGCAAATTTGGATAAGGATCCTCTCAACTTCACATGATATCGAAATGTACGGCACAACTGTCGATCCTGGCCACCGGTGGACAGCACCAGTAGCCACTTGAAATGTTATATAATCCTGCTTAGAAAGACAACGACAGACATATATACTTTATGTTTGGTACAAACATAATTGATGTTATCTATAACATTTCAAGTGAAATGGAGATGATATTCTTTATCCAACCTGCTTTCAGATTTTCTTGTCACTTGCAGATCATAACCATATTTTGATGACCATGAAACTATTATAGGGTGGATTAAATATGAGGGCATCAGTTTGATCAACCAATAAAACCTTTTAATTAAAAAGACCATGATTCCTTTATAATAACTTCTATAAATTTTGAAGTATGATTCCACTCATATTCATGATCAGCTACCCAAATTATATTGTACTAGTTTAACCTTTCATATACAATATCTATTGAATCCCAAGTTAGCACAATATCTATTGTTCATTATCTATACAGTACTGTTGGCACGGTAAGTGAATTACTTTTGCCATATTTCATGTGTTAATTCTATTCTCATCATTTGTACCACGCGCTCTAAAATTTGTTCTCCTATTGATGGGTTCTACTATTAGTCGATTGACAATATTATTGGGTTCTGCGAGGGTCAAACCGAACAATTTGGTCCCCTCCTGTTGTTTGTCCTCCGTCGACACGATTGCATGCAACAAGTACCACTACTTGCTTGTCATGATCAATACAATTTAATTCGAATATAAGCTTCAATCATGCTCTTTGAATTAATACCAATAAAAGAAAGGCCTATAAAATCCCCATGCATATATGCTGCATGCTGGAGTCATTTGAAAATCAAACCCAAAAAGCCTATAAACCTATTAATTTGCCTTTGCGGTCTTTTGTAATAATGTCATGCGTTGTGAGCCCCGAACTGAAAATCAGTTACGGACTATTTTCAAAGAACACGATGCTAACCATGATGGTCTTCTCAGCCGGGAAGACCAAAGAGATGCCTTCCAATCCCTCAGTTCTCGTTTACCCAACATGAGAGCTCTTCGTGCCCTCCACCATGCTGATGCACATGGAGATGGATTAATTGGAGAGGAAGAGCTCAACGGGTCGTGCAATATGCTATGTATTGATGTCGTGTTTCTTAGCCCAAGCAGTATCACAGCAGACAAGCTCACATCACCTGCAACTAAGACGGAGAAGAGGCTTCGGTGACGTCTGGGTCACTCTGATGCCAAAGTCAGTGAAGAATCCTCTTGTGATGAGAAAAGTTTAGAGAATGAGAAAGAATAGTAAAGGGTTTCGAGAGCCTTGCTGTAGAAGGGATGGCTATTACTTATACCTGATTCAAGCTCTACTATTGAGGAAGATCGTGGAGTATCAGGTCGTGCCTGAATTAGACCTACTACCACTCCTCCCTTGCTGTGACAGCGTGTCAGTCTATGGCTCAGACTGCCGAGGGAGATCGTGGCATGTCAGGTCGTGCTTGGTCAAACCTACTGCCACCATCCACCATCCGGCTAAGGCAGGGTGTCAGGTTGTGGCCGAGCCATCCGACGTACTCTGGCAGCACGCCATTGCATGCCGGGTCTCTTCACACACGCATTGAATGCGACATGCATTGGGTCTAATGAGCCCATGATCGGGCATGTCTAACCATCTGCGTATAGTGGGGTAGTCTTCACAGTACCTTATGGCAAAGCTCGGTAGGTCACCGAGTCCCGAGATGGGGCTCTTGGCGTATCCGAGCTCAGTTCCAAAGGTCTTTCTAAAAAGGCTTAAAGTTGCGAGCTTGGCGCGCAGTCTCCTGGTCTGGGCTTCTAGCCCACGTCAGGGTTTTGTCCGAGCACCTAGGGTTCCCGTAGCTTGATCTCTTTGGGCATGACCCCTACTAAGATGGGTCTCCCCCTCACAGTACCCCGCAAATTCCTATCACAGAGACCTAGTGGGAATTCAAAACATCCCCAATAATGGTTCCACCCATTTGGCTTCTGTAGCTTCAAGTTCCCAAGGCCATTTGTCCATTTGATGAGTGTGTTTCGCCAGTTCCCATTTCCCTACCATTTTTCGTCTTTAGTGGCCATCCGCTAGTTGAGTTCTCAAGGTCACCCGTTCGGCTCCCACCGATTTGGGTTCCCAAGGTCATCCGCCCGTTCAATGGACGCCTCTCCTCATTTCTTGTGGTCCTTCTGTCTCCTGATGTCCAATTGGACGTGTCAGCTGCTTTTTCTTCATGTCCTGGGAACTCATTGGTCCATGCACCTCACTCACCTAACACGACGGCTACCATCCGTTCCGTCGCTTCGACTACTGTGTGCCGCGTGGCATTTACTAACATCATCGTTGTCAAGGCCGCTTCGTTTCTCACGCACTCTCCAACCTTCATCCACTATATAAAGCACACTTCTCCTCTTTCTTCATCCATTTCCTCTTTTCTCCATCCTTCATGTTCCTTGCCATTTCTCCCAATTCTTTTCAAGCTGTCATGCCTTGCTCTCCTTCTCAGGCCTTTCATTCTTCTTCTACCACCATCTCCTTCTTCTTCCCCCACTATGACCTTCCTCCACTTCTTGCTTTCCCATCGCCCCTCACTACCACCATGGCACCCAAGGCTCATGTTGTTGCTCCATATTTCGGGGGAAATGCTGGGTTCCCTCAGTCTCTGTTGACTACCTCAGGGAGTTTCATGCCAAGTACAAAATTCCTCCCTCTATCATTTTAGAGATTCCTCAGGGCTCTCGCGCAGGGGGACAACCACGCAGTGAATCCTAACGACACCACGTCGTGGATGGCTCTTTTTCAATTGATGTTTGCCAATGGTCACTGTATTTCGTTCTGTCATCTGGTTCACATGGTTCTTAAATTCCTTCGGTTGGACCGTGTGCATCTCCATCCTAACGCGTGGCAACTCCTGGTATCTAGTTGTGTCATCTTTTGGATGGCACTTAGTGGTACCTCTAAAGAGTGCCCCAATCTAACGGCTCGGAAGTTCTTGTCAGTGTACCGCATCAACCACCAGCCAGGGAGCATCTGCAATTTCCAAACTCAGGCTCCTGGCCTGAAGATCGCTTCACTCGAGCGGCTTCACTCAAGCATAAAAAAATGGTTCCCCGAAGTTTTTCTTTGTGTCGAGCTCAAACTGGGAGTAACCCAAGGGGGAGGCTACCCACAAGGATTATCCCTTTAAGCATGCTGGGGATTCCCCCCTTCCTCGAAGAGTCTGGAACTTAGCCTCAATCGGAGGGAGGAGGCCTGTGTAGAGAACGTGATAGCTTGGGTGAGGGGCCATCCTGACGAGTCATACACTAATGAAGCTCTCTTGGACGGGGGATCGGTACCAAGTCCAGGGACTTGGCCTTAACCCGCAGCTAATCAAGAGACCCGTCTTCTTGTGAGTATAGGGACTCGGCTTTGTTGGACTGGGGGTCGGTACTAAGTTCAGGGACTTGGCCATACCCCGCAGCAAGTCGAGTGACCGGTCTTCTTAGGGGTGTAGGGACTCGGCTTTGTTGGACGGAAGGTCGGTACCAAGTCCAAGGACTTGGCCTTACCCCGCAGAGAGTTGAAAGACTCGTTTAATTCTAAGCTTAGACAATAAAGGATTTGAGATGAACATCCAAGCATTCTCATTCATTTATAGTTGTTCATACAAAGTCCTACCTATTCCTACATGTAGTACTTCTTCAAGTGTTCGACGTTCCAGGAGTGGGGTAGCTTGTGTCCCTGGCTGTCCTTGAGGCAATAGGAGCCAGGTTGATTACTTGTTGTTACTACGTATGAGCCTTCCCATCGTGGTCCTAGTTTTCCTTCTTCCTAGGTGGTTATTCTAGTCTGTAGCAGCACCAAGTCACCCACCTTGAAGGAACATGACTTGACTCATTTGTCAAAGTATTTTTCTCCCTTCCGCTTGTTACTTGTCGTTCGCACAGCTGGCTCTTCCCTTCTTTCCTCCAGAACGTCCAATCTCTCGGCTAGCCTTTCGTCATTGGTGTCCAGATCGAAGTGTTAGACATGAAACGTGGGCATTCCGACTTCCACGAGAATTACAACTTCGCTGTCATAAGTGAGGGCAAAGGGTGTCTCCCCAATGGCGGTTCGAACAGTTGTTCAGTATGCCCATAATACACTTATGAGCTCTTTGGCCCATGCTCCTTTGTGCGACCAGATCTTCTTCTTGAGGATGGAGATAAGGGTTTTATTGGTTGCTTCAACTTGTCTATTGGCTTGTGGGTATCCCAGCGAGGAGTACTTTACCTTAATTTTGAGCTTTACGCACCATTTCTAATAATGTGTGCAGTCAAACTATCTTCCATTGTCCCATGTGAAGCTCTGAGGTATGTCCAACTGGCAGATTATTGACTTCCACAGGAATTTTGTGATGGTTTGGGAAGTGATGCTTGATAGGGCCTCCACTTCAACCTATTTCATGAAGTAATCGACCGTAACGATCACAAACTTGGCCCCTCCCTTGATCACTGGGAATGGGCCAATTAGGTCTAGGCCCCACAGGCCAAAAGGCCACGCAGTCGTGATTGATGCTAGCTCCTCCAGCAGGCAGTGCAACACCAACTCGTGCTCTTGACACTTCAGGCTAGTAGCGCAACACCGACCCATGCTCTTGACACTTCAAGCCTTTTCTGGCAAAGTCTTCCGCAGCTTTAAGGGAAAGAGGCTAGTAGTACCCAGCTCGGGTCACTCTTGCAGCTCGCGCCCTCCCTTCCCCCCAAGTGGCATCCACAAATTCCTTCATGAATCTCTACTAGCATGTACTGTATCTCGTCTGATGAGAGGCATCTGAGGAGCATCTTGGAGAAACCTCTCATATACAGGATTCCTTCCAACAAGGTAAATGGGGCCACCCTATTTCTAACCTTTCGTGCTTTTCCCAGGTCACTAGGCAATTACCCTTCTTGCAGGAATTTCTGGATGTCCGCTACCCATTCAGGGCGTGCTATGATTGTAAAGGAAACTCCCCCCCCCCCCCCCCCGGGGATGGATGGAGCATCGACCATTCTTACCACGGTCTGGGAAGGGGAGTTAGATGCAGCCCTTGCCAGGCAATCTGCCTTTTGATTCTCTCCTCTTGGAACCTGTTGAATGCAGAAGTAATGGAAGCGGCCGTGCTCATTGCAGATGAGCTGGAGGTACCTCCTCAATCTTTCTCCTTTTGTGGCAAACTGCCCTAGTACTTGGCTAACCACCATTTGAGAATCAGCCCTCACTTCTATCTCTTCTGCCCCTAGCAATCGAGCAACTGACATCCTGGCCAAGAGTGCCTCATACTCAGCTTTATTGTTGGTCACTTTGAAGGCCAGCTTGACCGCGTAATTGTGCTCCTCTCCCTGCTCCGTGAAAATGGGCACCCCCATACCCCCGCCAACCCAGCAGGACGAGCCATCCATGTAGACTTGCCAGGATTTTCCTCAGGGTGCACTCGGGACCTCCTAGAAGCTGGTGAATTCAATGATGAAATTTGCCAAGACTTGTCCTTTGATCACAGCTTAGGGTAGGTACTCCATATCGAATTCACTGAGCTCAATCGCCATTTGGTGAGCTATCTAGATGTGTCTCACTTCTGCAGCACTTTCTTAAGGGGAAGGTCGGTAAGCACTTTCATTGGGTGGGCCTGGAAGTATGGCCTTAATCTTCTTACGGCGACAACCAGGGTGAATACCAACATTTTTGTCTACAGGTACCTAGCTTTTGCTCCGCAGAAGGCCTGGCTCATATAGTAGATGGGTCACTGCCCTTCTTCCATTTCCCAGACTAGTACTGTCGATACAGTGTATGGGGACATGGCGAGGTACACAATCAGGGCCTCCCCAGGTTTCGCCTGGCTTAGCAGCGAGGATGGCTCAGGTACATCTTTAAGTCGATGCAGGCTTTTTTGTAGGTTGCGTCTCACTCTTGGGCCTTCTTCAGAATTTTGAAGAAATAGAGGCACTAGTCAGTTGATCGGGCGATGAAACGATTCAGGGCTGCTACCCAACCGGCAAGTCTTTGGACTTCATGAAGGTTGTGGAGGAAGGCATCCCCATTACTGCTTCCACTTTTTTGGGGTTCACCTCAATTCCCCTCTCGGAGACCATGAACCCCAGGAACTTACCAGTTTCTACCCCGAATGCGCACTTCAACAGGTTAAGCTTTATCCGAAGATCTGCCAAATGTTGCCCATGCTCTTTGCTCTTTACTAGTAGGTCATCTACGTATACTTCCATATTTCGACTTATCTGTTGTTTGAACATTCGGTTGACTACTCGTTGGTAGGTGGCCCCCGCATTCTTAAGGCCGAAGGGCATAGCTTTGTAGCAGTAGAGACCTTGTTCCATTATGAACGCGGTCTTCTCTTCGTCATCCGAGTTCATCCTGATCTAGTTGTACTCGAAATAGGCATCCATGAAGCGTAGGATGTGATGCCCCGCCGTTAAATCCACGATTAGGTCGATGCATGCTAATGGGAAGCTGTCCTTTGGGCTAACTTTATTCAGGTCAGTGAAGTTGGTGCACACCCGCCATTTCCCTTTGGCCTTCTTCACCAAGACCACATTAGAAAGTCATTCCGAGTAATGAACCTCTCGGATGAATCCCACCGCTAGGAGGCGGTCCACCTCCTTGGCTATTGTCCCATACTTCTCAGCATTGAAAATTCCTCCCTTTGTCGTTTTGGAGATTCCAGGCATATCCTCATAGCTCTAGGAAAACACGTCTCAGTGTTCGATAAAGAGACATGTCAGTGCTGCTCTCAACTCTAGGTCCGGCTTAGTCCCGACCCGGACCTTTTGTTTCGGTCTCTACTAATCTACTGAAACCAGCTCCAAGGGCTCGTTGGGTTCTACCTACTATAGAGCTTGCTCATCGCGGACTTCTTCATCCCATTCGGTCAAGGGCGGTGGTGAACCCAAATCAGGTGCCTCTCTGATCCTTTCGATAGTCACAACGACTTTGACCTCATGCCTCAGCTCTCAATCGTAGCATTCCCAAGCTAAGACCTTCTCATCGTGGACTTCATCCACTTCTAAGCTGGTAGGGAACTTCATCTTGAGGTGGTAAGTGGACGTTACTGCCTTTAACCTGTTCAGGGTAGGACGCCCCAGTATTACATTGTATGAGGATGGGGCTTTGATGATTAAGAAATCGATCATGGTCACCATGGTCCTAGGTGCCTTCCCTGCCAGGATTGATAGGGTGATGGCTCCCATTAGCTTAACAATATCTCCCTTGAAGCCCTTGAGCAGCATAGGGACCGGGCGTAGTTGATCTGGACTAATCCCCATCCAGACAAAGGCTTCCCAGAATAAGATGTTGGCCGAACTGCCATTGTCGATTAGTATCCTCCGGGTTGTAAAGTTTGCCACCTGCATCATTACCACCAACACGTCATCATGCTGGTGGAGGATGCCTTCTTCATCCCTTTCGTTGAAGGTTATCGTGGTGCCCCTAGTGTGCTGTGAGGCCCTGTATGCGGTCCTCCAGGCA
Organism: Cyclocarya paliurus; assembly: GCA_029856935.1. Lineage (NCBI taxonomy): Eukaryota > Viridiplantae > Streptophyta > Magnoliopsida > Fagales > Juglandaceae > Cyclocarya > Cyclocarya paliurus. The sequence continues at coordinate 16,400,123 of CM056959.1, read as the reverse complement.
TGTGCTCTTTGAGCTGACAAAGTGGCCCCGCCTCCCACATATCCTCCAGGGATTGTGTAGATTTCCTCCAGTAGTCCATTTTCCACCGGAGGACTTCTCCATGCTTCATCTCTTGCTCCTTGGCTTCTCGAGCTCGCACCCTGCCGGGGACCTTGGCATCCCCCTCCTCGTCGATCCTCCAACCGACGTATCCGGTTTCATTGGTCTCCCTCCCCTATTCTTTTCAAGGCATTGCAGTCTCAAGTGCTATGTCGGCTGTTCATGTGATACTCGTAATACTGGTGATTTTTCACATCTCAAGGCTGCTCTCTTCACGCACTCAGGTGTCAATTCTCTTCTATGGCCAAATTCGTGTGAGCGTGGAGCACCCCCTGAAGCCAGCTCCCCTTCTCTTCACATCTGGTGCTCCCCTCTTTCCCCCTTAGCGATCGCGGCCTTCTTATTGTCCAAACGCTTTCTGATCTACTTGCTCCACCTCAGGCAGTCGTGAAGCCATCAGGGCCTCGAGAGTGTCTTCAACATTGATGAATTCATCTGCTCGGTCCATGAACTCCCTCAACGTAATAGGAGTCTTTCGTGATATTTTGGCCATAAACGGATTCCAAGGCCAAATTCCCCCCAGAAGGGTCGCCAATTTGATCTTCTCTTCTTAGTTGTCGGTGGTCATATGTTCCTGATTTAACCTCAAGAGATACGAATTTAGGTTTTCATCATCTTGCTATTTGATTGTAAAAAGGTAAGCTGATGGGCGCCTTCTCTTCCGATTTGCCAGGAACTATGTCATGAAGAGGCAGGCCAGCTCCGAAAGCTATCTATCATTGCTAACGACAGTGACACAAACCAGGTCCGGGCAACCCCCTTCAGTGCAAGTGGGAAGGCTAGGTAGGTGATTTCTCCTAGGAACCATGCAAGTTCATGTGGACCTTGAATGTCTCCAGGTGCTCCAGCGGGTCTTTGGACGTGTCGGACACTTCTATCTAAGGAACCTTGAACTTGGGAGGAAGTCTTACTACCATGACCTCCGTGCTGTTTGGGAGGTCGGTACTGATGAGTAGTTGGACTACGGTGGATGGCATGTCTATTTTCTTAGCCATTTCTATGCATTTGTCCCTAAGCTCTCAAAGTTTAAGGTGCATCTTGCGCCTTTCCTCCTCTGCCTCGCCACCCGTAGAGACCCACCGTTAATCCACATGTTTGTTGCTGCTCGATTCTCCTCCCCCCACTAGTTCCTAGTTTGTATGCCTGAGTGTCACATTCTCTTGGCGGAGCATCCCAATTTCCTCCATCAGTTTCCTTATCATCTCTCCATGCTCGAGAGTCTGGCTTCCATGGTTCCCTTCCTGTTATCCCCCCTTCATGTAGTTTGGGACGGCGTTGCTACTAGCATGCGAAGTACACGCTTCTATGTAAAAAGATTTCCCACAGACGGCGCCACTATTGATGTCATGTTTCATAACCCAAGCAGTACCACGATAGCCAAGCTCACAGCACCTGCATCTAAGAGGGAGAAAAGGCTCCGGTGACGTCTGGGGTCACTCCAATGCCAAAGACAGTGAAGAATCCTCTTGTGATGAGAAAAGCTTAGAGAATTAGAGAGAACAGTAAAGGGTTTCGAGAGCCTTCATGTAAAAGGGATGGTTGTTATTTATACCTGATTCAGGCTCTACTATCGAGGAAGGTCGTGGAGTGTCAAGTCATGCTTGAGTCAAACCTGCTACCACTCCTCCCCCATTGTGAGAATGTGTCAGTCTGTGGCTCAGACTGCCCAGGGAGATCGTGGTGTGTCAGGTCGTGCTTGGTCAAACTTGATGCCACCATCCTACCAAGGCAGGGTGTCAAGTCGTGGCCGAGTCATCTCGCATACTCTAGCAGCACATCGTTGCGTGCCAAGTCTCCTGACATGAGCATTGAATGCGACGTGCCTTGGGTCTGACGAGCCCACGGTCGGGAACGTCCAGCCATCTGCATACAATGGCGTAGTCTACATGGTATCTTATGGTAGGGCTCGATAGGTCACCGAGTCTCGAGATGGGGCTCTAGGGATATCCAAGCTCGATGCCAAAGGTCTTTTCGGATAGGTTTACAGTTGCAGGCTTGGCACACGGTCTCCCTTTCTAGGCTTCTAGCCCAAGTCAGGGTTTCGTCCAAGGGCCTGGGGTTCTTGTAGCTTGATCTCTTTGGGCCTAGGCCCTACTAATGCCCCCCCCCCTCCCCCCTCACACTATGAAAGTGGGATATGATATTGGTAACAAGCTGTACAAAAACTAAAGGGCTATCTCTATATAAATATTGCAGTAGCTAAGTTTCAACTAATTCTTAGCTGATGTAAGAACCAAACGACGGCCAGCTGATCCAGCCTTGTCATGTGCAAGGTTCAATGCTTGTATGTGTTTTGGTTTTATTATGGATGATGAAGTAGTGCTTCTTTATAATTTGTGTAAGCTTGGTTATTTGTCATGAATGCTTCTATATATGTTTTTAGTATTATCCAATGGGATGACTACTATATCTGCATGGACTCATCTCTAAATAGTTCTTGTCTATAATGTTGTTGGTAGATTCATTAAGAAAATAGGTGGAGTAGTGGGAGAGTGAGATCATGATAAATTTAACAAAGTAGAAACATGATAAGGGCTATTGATCCGCTCATGAGCACTGAAACTTGAACTTTTCAGAGAAATTAAGTCCCATTTTTTCACTCGAGAAGCCAAACTAAACTGAAATATATATAATGAGAATTATCTTTAGATTTTACATGACATAAATTGGAATATTTATCAAATCAACTGATCATTTTGTGAAAATGAGAGAAAACAATTAACTAGGTAACTTGTGACACCTAGTATTTTAGTATTTTTTTTTTAATTGAAAGGGTATTTTAATTAATTTAAATATTGATTCTTTTATCTTAAATTTATCATTTTTCTCGTTGGTTTATTTTTATGATTTTTAAATTGAAAATTTTATTTTGATATACTTTCTTAATATTAATTATTATTTAGCATTTAAATTGCTCTTCAATTTAAAGAGTTTTTTTATGGGTTTTAAAATTATTGTGTTGTTGGATTTTTATTATTTTATTTTACTTAGTCATTGTGTTTAAATTAGTTTTATTTAAATTACCATTTTGAAGTCATTTTCGTTAGATCAATTTTGTGACTCAAGTTGTGAGGACTGGATCTCATTTCTTTCCCTCACTTTTCTCTTTCCTCTTTCCTCTTTTCTTTTTCCCTCTTTTTCTTTTTCTTTCTTTTCTTTTTTCCCCATTTTGCCTTTCTTTTTCCCTCTTCCTTTCTACGATCTGAATTTTCATCCACCGGTAGCATCGTCGTGCGTCGTCCGTGTCAGCCACTGCCCCTCCCATTTTCTTCCCCTCCGGCCGGCGACCTCACCCCTCCATTTTCAGCCCCTCCCGCACTGCCGTTAACCCCCACGACCCGCTACCTTCGGCCACCATATTTTCATCACATCACCAGCGGCCTCCTAGCAATCTAAACCACCCATCCTCGGTTCCGATCTACCACCGGTGAAGCACATCCATTTACATTTCTGATTTGGGTATTTTGTTCTTCAACCGCCACCCACGCCACCACCCACAATCAAAGACCACCACCATTAGCTTCACCAACACCTCTAAGCCCTTCCCTAGCAATCTCAAGTCTTAGTTTGTTCCATTCAAAATTGGGTTCTTTGAGACCCACAGTCTTAGTGCATTTTTGCACTATTTCGTTGTTGTATTGCCACTTCTTGCATCTCTATGATCTTTCGAAAAGTATATTACAATGCTGTAAGTATTTTTTCAAATAACTTTTGAGATTTAAATGTATTTTTGTACTAACTCTTATTTATTATGATTTGGTTGGTTGGTTATGCTGGACTGAGTTCGAGGAGTAAATGGGTCGGTTGGATTGGAGGATGGAGTTGTCATGTGTTTGGTTATGCGGGGATTTATTAGCTGTTGGATATTTGTGTCGTGTCTTGTACATTACATTTTTACACGCATGTTTATGTTTGTAAATAAAAACTGAATTTTCACATAATTGTATTCATGTTCATGTGTATATTTGAAAACTAAGTTTTCATGTAAGAAATGATTTTTGGGTGCTTGTGTATCATGACCCCAAGCCGAGATGGGGCATTATCTCAGTGGACCTCCTCTTGTCACTCGGGAGCGGAATATACTGAGTGACGTCCCCTGAGTTGTCGTTGAGCGACAACGAGAATGGACGGAATAGTAACGCTCTCGTGCCTACTCCATGGCCCCTCTCCTGGCGGGGGCTAGAGGATGCTTGGTCACGAATGCACTAGGCGTGGAACTAGGCATCGCTCGTTACGAAATCACTCACATGGTCATTACTCGTGATGTGACGAAAGGAGACAAGGTGTGCGGATAGTCCCTATGGGAGATCATGGTACATACAGTAAAATTTAAAAATGGGCTATTTTCTGAAAAAATAACGTGTGTTGGATAAAAGGATTTTATGTGAATCATTTTCTGGAAAAATGATGGATTATTTTTTGGGTCATTTTCGGAAAAAAATGATGGAAAATGATTTAATGGAATGTTTTGGGCCAAAATGAGATTTTGGCATGTGTTGAAAAATATTCATTTTAAGGAAAAATGATATTTTGGGTTTAATGCATATTTCATCATATGCATGCATTGTAACACCTCGTATTTTAATGTATTTTATTGAATGATTATTTTAATTAATTTAAAAATTGATTCTCTTGTTTTAAAATTTTTTGGGTTTTATTATATTATTTTTTAATATTTTAAGTTGTGAAAATTATTTATTTTATGTATTTTCTTGATATTAATTATTGTTTTACATTTAAATTAATATTTAATTTAAATTGGTTTGTTTATGGGTTTTAAATCTTTTATTGTTTTATTTAAGTCTTTCACTGCGTTTAAGTTATTTTAATTAAATTTACTGTTTTGAAATAATTTTCGTTGGATCATTTTGTGATCCAAAATGTGGGGATTGGACCTCATTTCTTTCCCTGCATTTTTTCTTTTCCCTTTTCTTTTTCTCTCTTTTTCTTTTCTTTCTTTTTTCTTTTTCCCCATTTTCCCCTTCCCTCCCGCGCGGCCTACCCCCTCTCTCTCTCCTTTCTCTCCTTCGGCCGAACACCTCTCTCCACCCACCCACCGCCGCGCGCCGCCGTGGCCGACACCACCCAGCCCTTTGCCTTCCCCAGCCGCCGGCGACCCCACCCCCGTGATCTCAGCCTCTCCCTTGCTGGCAATAGCCTGCACACATTGCCTAAGTCACATGGCGTTTTGAGCTCCAGCGCCGCCGTCCGGCCACCACCTCTTCACCACTTCTTTCTCGGCATCCAAGCGATCCAAAGGACCCATCCCCAGCCCCGATCCGTTACCCGTGAAGCCGCATTAACCTCATCTCCGTTTTGTACATTTTGGCCTTAAACCGCCCATCTCCTCCGCCACCCACGGCCAAAGGCCACCACCATTAGCTTCACCGACCTCCCTAGGCCCTACCCTATCAATTTCAAGTCTTGGTTTGACCCCGTTCAAAAGTGGGTTTTTGAGACCCACGGCCACAGTGTAGTTTACACTGTTGAGTTGCTGTTTTAGCATTTCCAGCTCTCCCATGATCCTTCAAAAATTATTATATAGCGCTGTAAGTATTTTCTCAAACATCTTTTGAGATTTTAATATATTTTTACCCTAACTCATTTATTATTACTATGATTGGTTGGTTGTGTCGGACTGAGTCCGAGGAGTTATGGGGATTGGATGAATTGGAGGTTGGAGTTGTGTGTTTGCTTATTGGTTGGTTATTAGATATTGTTGTTGGTCTGGTACATTGCATGTGCACGCATGTTCATATTTGTAAATTGAAAACTGAGTTTTCATGTAATTGCATTCATATTCATGTGTTCATTGGAAAACTGGATTTTTTTTATAGGAAAAAGGAAAAGAGACTGTAGGGATGGTGGTATAGTCCCGCCTGCGATTCCCGCCTACAGTGTACGCGTAGGGATGGTGGTTTTGTCCCGCCTGTGATTCCCGCCTACGACGCACGCGGTAGGGATGGTGGTAGAGTCCCGCCTGTGATTCCCGCCTACAGTGCTCTAATGGGTTTTTGTTGTGTGGAAAGGAACTGTAGGGATGGTGGTATAGTCCCGCCTGCGATTCCTGCTTACGGTATACGTGTAGGGATGGTGGTAAGCAGGAATGGTGGTGTTGTCCCGCCTGTGATTCCCGCCTACGGTGCACGCGATAAGGATGGTGGTAAGCAGGAATGGTGGTAGAGTCCCGCCTATAATTCCCGCCTACAATGTCCGACAAATTTTTTTGTGTAAATCATTTTCTAGAAAAATGACTGATTATGTTTTTAGGCCAAAATAGAATTTTGACATGTGTTGGAAAAATATCAATTTTCGAGAAAAATGATATTTTTTGGATTTTGTGCATATTTCATCATATGCATGCATGGTTAGTAGCATTAATGTATTTTGATCTTGGGGATTGTTTAGATTATTACTTACCTGCGGTACCATTTTGTGGTACCTTAGATTTTGGTGGAGATGAGAATGTGGAGCTTATGGTATCGGCTCCCTGATGGAAGTGGCATGTGGTTATTGTCGATTTGGATTATGGAATTTATTTCCCGTTCGTGTATGTTTTTGACTTTTGCTATATTTTTTTATATTTATTTTGGATAATTTTGTATTAAACAAAATTCTGGTACTTAGTAAACTTATTTATTGTAACCGTTGTGACTCTTTGGTGCTCTGGTTGCACATTGCACACACTTGAGCACTTATCATTGGGATGCGTGACCTGCTTTGTCATCATCCTGACATCACGATTCCTGTGTTGTTTTGTATGTGGGAGTCAGGGCGTCACAATGGTTGGTCACATTAATGTATTTTTATCTCGTGAGTTTTTTGGATTGTTACTTACCTGCGGTACAGTTTTATGGTATCGCAGATTTTGATCCTGATAATGCCAATATTGAGCCTGAAGATTTGGCTTCATCGGAGGAGTGATCTGGGATTACTTGTATATGTATTTTCAGCCTTTTTATTATATTTTATGTGAACATTTGTATTACCTTTTAAAACACGATTGCTTTTGAAAATTTGTATTAAACAATTCTGGTACTTAGTCGAATTATTTATATTATCCGCTGTCTTTTGTTGTGCACTTTTTGTGTGTTGCATACACTTGAGCACTTATCGTTGGAATGCGTGACCCGTGTTGTCGTCATTCCAACGTCACAATTCCCTGATTTTTCATACGTGAGAGTCGGGGCGTTACATAACTAGTAAAATGTTAAATTTAATGGAATTTTATGGAAACCATTTAGACAATTAATCACGAAATCAAAAAAAAAAAAAAACTCTTCAATTTGGACATGATGCTTTTAGCCTCCTTATCTTTCATTTTTTTTTAGATTTTTGTTCATGGTAATGTTTAGGTCTCGCTTTGTTACACATATGAGATGAGAAATTTGTGAATATTAATGAAATAATTTGAGTTAAAATTTTTATGGATTTTGGAAAATGAAAGGAAAAAAGTTGAATAAAATAATTATTAAGTTAAAAGAATGTTAGAATATTATTTTTAATATTATTTTTGTTTTGGGATTTGAAAAAATTGAATTTTTTTTTTTTTATTTTAAGTTTAGGAAAGTTGTAATGATTAGATTAATTATTAATGTGAAAATTTGAAATTTGAAATTGAAAAATGTTTGTGGTTAAATGGTGTTTAAAAGTTTGTGAAACCAAACCGAGCCTTATTTTCAGCCTTCCAATTACAAGGTTGAGAATGGATCTCATCTACAAACAATAAAAGTGGAAAAGAGAATGAGGTGATTTCTTGTTGCTATGGGAGAAGTTGATAGGAGCCCTTGAGAAAGTAAAACTAGAAGAGATAACTATCCAATTTAGAAAAGTTTGGTTGAGAGTGAACACTTTTGTTTTTGAAAAATGACTCACTTGTCCAAAAAATTGTTATCAATAGCAATTGAGACCCTGGAGGACTTTAAAACATGAAAACAAAAGGCAAAGAACAGAAGCTCAGCAGGTTGTAAATGCAGTTAAGGCAAGTTGGGTTAGACCCGTAGCAGAGTTTGTCAAGATGAATTGGGATGCATCTTTGGATATGAAAAGAAGGAGAATGAGGATGGGGATGATTATTAGAGATAAGAATGGAGAGGCATTGCCTGTAGCTTGTGACAATAGGATGAATGTGCAGACAGGTGAAGTAGCAGAATGTCAAGCTCTGTGGAAGGCATTTCAGGTGTGCAGTGAACTCAATATTCAAAAAGCTATATTCAAAGGAGATGGGAAGGCAATCATAATGGTTGTGAGGTGTGAAGACAAAAATATGTCTTACTCTGGTCCTTTAATTGATGACATTAGGAATGTATTGAAGAGTAGGAAGGATTGGTTTTTACAGTTTAATTATAGAGAAAAGAACATTATTGCTCATAATTTGGCAAAGGCTGCCTTAAACTTAGTTGAGAAAAATTTTGGATAGAAGAAGTTCCAAATTTCATTGTAAATAGTCTGAAAAATGATAGAAAATGTATGCAAGAAAGTCGTCATATATGAAATACTAAGGTTTTATTCAAAAATAAACTAAAAATAATAACCACAACTTACAATTTAAGATGGGTAAGTTGTAACCATCTGCCTGCAAGACACATTTAGCCATAATCTAATTCTAACCATAGCAATTCCTTTAAAAACAAAATCTAACCACAACAAGGGTCTATTATTGGTGGTAGCTGATATATAAGGATTTACATCCCCAAGAGTTCTTGTCTATTTCTAGGACCTAGAGTGGGAGATAGACATATAAAGTAAATCTCATAATATTTATTGAGTATTTAAATGCTGCCAGTGAGATTTACTCAAGCAGGCAAAAATGTTGTAAGACCTATTTTATGTGTTTATCTCTCTCACTCTAGGCTCTAGAGTCCAGATAAGCTCATTGGCAACGGTCGGCCTCACTGACAAGAAACTCCCATCCAACTCTGGAGACAAAGAAGAACTTCTAATCCCAATTCTTAAGTACATGAGAATAATGAGGCTCCAGATGGGCAACCCTATAGCTTGTTCGTAAGGAAAAGCTACATCTGTTCCCATTTTTCTTCCAGACGCTGTGAGTACAAAAGAACTCATGGGCAAGGAGATCAAGGTTCTCCTCGCCCACAGCTTCCAAGGCCTGCCTCCAAACGATCTAGCATGACAGCTTGATCTTCTAAGCGTTGGGCAATAGTTGTGCAGGAGCCATCCCTAGAAAATCTAAGACATCGCGGACTAGGCGACAAAAGGGAAGTCGTAGCCTCCATTTGAAACATGCCTGCAAACAGTCTGGTACACTCGATGACCCCCTTAAGATTAGCGATGTCATCGAGCGAACTAGGGAGAGTCAACTCGACGGACTCTGAAATCCTGTAGCAATCCCTTGCAAAATTTAACTCTACTTGGGTAGTGGTGGCAGTCCTACGACAACCTTTAAGGCTTTTGGTGGCAAAGATCCACCACCACAAGACTCATCAAAGGGCTGACGTGATTGAGAAGATCGGGACGTGAAGCAGGAAGAAATTTTAGGAGCCATTCGTGTTGATGCAATTTACAATATGCCTACAGCCAACCCTCTGTCGTGCAATTAGAAAGTGAGACTCAAGGACCCCCCAAGGGGGAACACATGAGATGATTAGGTTAGACTTAGTGTGCAAATGCCCAAAAAAAAAAACTACATAAAATCGTTTGTTTTCACATATGAGATAAGATGAGTTGAAATGAAAGTTAAAAACTGAATAAAATATTGTTAGAATATATTTTTTTAATATTATTTTTCTTTTAAGATTTGAAAAGGTTGAATTGTTTATTTTATTTTATATGAGAATTTGAAAAAATTATAATAATTAAATCAAATGAGATCAAATGAGTAGATAAATTTTGTGAAAATAAATAAGCGTTTACGTCTCTTACTGTCATGGAAAGTGTGACATAGCCTCTCTTTGCCCTGGTATCTGACTTTCATGGTCCGAGACGGTCATGTCTCCTAAGTGTCCATTTTGGGGCATTAAATGCGGTAAGCCCTCTGGGCACGCGGTAATCAACTAGGCCTAATTTGACTGCCAACAAGGTAAATTCAGTGCGCCCACTCCGCATGGATTGATCATTACGGGACCATATCTTGTTGAGATATATATGGCCAGTTGGGTGGACATATCTTTAAGGTCTATCTTGGTGCGTCGGCCCCGGTGTTAGGAGGACGGGGTCTATAGGCCCGATCCACCAGCCCAAAGAGAGCATTTACATCCGCCACGTGAGTAGCCTTTAGTCGCCCGTGGTTCTTTGTGCGGGTATATTTATCCCCCAACAGATTTCATGTATTTTTGTAGATGTGTTTGCTTTCATATCAAAGAGGAGATGAAAGAACAGAAACTACGTGCAATGAAAATAATCGCCTACAATTAATTAAGGAGTTTGCAAGGGATGACCAAGAATATATATAAAGAATAACATAGCATGGGAAGATAATTAGAGAGAACCTACTAGAGGCCGAGGGTCTTCACTTCTAACCTCAAGTATTGTATCCAAAAGTTAGATACGACACAGGCTATGAAAAAGTTTATTCCCCATTCCATGAAAAATATTTGGACCACTTAATTGAAAACTTTATACGATCCGATATTTGATGTGAAATAAATATTCCGTTATGTTTGAAATATTTGCATATTAAAGCTATGTCTACTGACTTTATGTTATATTTTGATGTCATGACATTGATCTACGATAAGATGATTATAATAACATGTTATCAATACTTCTAAATTATCTTATAATTTTCCAATTTAAACAACTCCAAGGTAATTTAAGGAGTTGTTTGGATGTTGAGATGGTTTCATCTCATTACATCTGATCAACATCTAAATACCATTAAGAGCACTGGCCAAATGTCAATATATCTCTAAATTTTGGCTAAATATCAATAAAATGGTCTATATTGAGTAGTGAAAATGAGGAAGCTCTATATATGAGCTACAGCTAGTACCACCAAACTTTCCTTCAAATTTAGAGATATATTGTTCATCTTCAGTTTAATGATTCTTTCATCCATGCATGTAACAATTACCAACTTCTGTATTGAATTATATCTCCATCTTATCTTTATTCCAATTTTTTTTTAAGATATTAAAAAAAAAAACCCGAAAGGAAGAAAGAAAGAAGAAGGGTTATAGCATCTAATGTCCAAACATGATTTAATTGAAATAGACGTAATTCCGAAAGCATATATAGGATTACCTGTCAAGATAAGTGAGAATATATTCTCTCACCATAATATAATGTTTACATGAAGAAAGCCTATAAAATCTCCATGCTGGGGTCCTTTGAAAATCAACACACCAAAAATCAAAAGCATGCAACACCCTTCGACAACAACGAGACAAATTAATTTCGATATATTTAGCAGGTAAGAAATGCATTTTCAAATTATTTAATTATTAATTAATGTTATTCTTTGGAATAAATGAGATTGGCATGTCAGCGGTAAAGATGACAGGATTCCATGCCTCCATCTTCTTATAAAGTAAAATGGAACCACTTGAATTATTTAGATTCCTTCCTTGAACCGATCGAATGCGCCTTTACATCTCCATTTTATCTTTATTCCAATCCTAATTGTATGTCAACATTTTTATACTTGTAAAAAAAAAATATTCTATTCTCAGACCAGTGTGCAGACCAGCACGTCATCTACGTCATTTAAATTACAAGATTTGATTGACTCAAATTTTAAAATTTATCATCTGAATCAAATTATGTCATGTAAACACTTTAATAAATACGTATTTTCTCTACACACCAATAGACATGATATGATCATCACTTGCGTGTCAAGATAAGTTAAGAATATATTCGATCTATTCTCTCACCAGGCGGCCATGATGGTATTCATGTTTGCACCTGAATGGTCCTTAACCATAGAAGAAGCCTATAAAAATCCCCCCCATGCATGCTGGAGTACTCCTAATTATAATTTGAAAATCACACACCAAAAAAGTCTAGAAACGTTCGTAGCTAAGCTATTTGCCTTTGCCACCGGCCAGCTCTAGATCATCTGGTACTACTCCGCGCGCCCATCCCTTGGGTACGTACGTACGTCCGTTTTGTAATAATATGACTCGTCATGTGTCCAAGCAATCAGGGCCCCTAACTGAACAGCAGTTACGGGATATTCTCAAGAAATACGACACCAACAATGGTGGTCATCTCGGCAAGAACGAGCTGAAGGCGGCGTTCCAATCCCTTGGTAATCCTCTGCCCGGCTGGAGAGCTTATCGTGCGCTCCAGCATGCCGATGCCAATAACGATGGATTAATCGCCGATGAGGAGGAGCTCAAAGCCCTCGTCCAGTATGCTAGTAAAATTGGATACTCCGTTAATTAATATATATATATATATACAACCAAACTATATATACTACTGATCATGCTGTACTCATCATGTCCAATTAATAAAATCATGTTCTGTTTAAAACTGATTAAGATACTAGTGTTGATCTATACATGTCACCATGTTTTGGTTTTATTATGTGCGAAGAAGCAGTACTGCTTCTATATATAATTTGTTATAAAGTTTGGGTACATATATTATATATATATTCCATTCATGCTTAATTCTGTGTCATGCTTTCATTTATAATATATATGGACTTCATATCTCTATTGATCACTAGTACTTAGTTCAAGACGATTATGATCGATGGTTAATTTTGATGGATTCGCCAACAAATAATATGTGGTGTGGGATGATGATCAAGTTTTGAGAACAAATCGACCACCTTTGGGCGGGGGCTAGCAGCGGCCGCCTGACCTGTGGATGATTCAATCTAAATCATATAAAGTGTGGATGATGACGACCCTTTTAATTTTATATTTACTAATTATTTATCCTTTTTGTTTTTTTTTGGGGGAAGGAGTTTTAGGAAATTCACTTTGAAAATTTTAGGATTTTGTCATCTTTAACTGATTAGTTGGAAATTGGTTGATTAGTTTGTGGTGCTAATTTGTTGGGTTTTTATAGTTTGAGGTGCAAGAGACAAGGCTAAAGCCTAAAGTAATTATCAATTTCTTCAAAGGAAAAAAAAAATGTAAAATTAAGTTAAAAAGAAAACTTGCAAATGGGTTTTTGGGCTTGAGCCAGCTAACCCAAGCTTCAAGCCTTCAAATCATCTGCTCGTCAACATACTACTCGTTGTGGGACAAATATATATTTTTTAATTATTAAAAAAAGACTTAATTATCAATACTTTTTTTATCATTGTGGGTAAATAAATTGAAAATATTTTTTTTTTTTTTTTCAGTTTGTAATTGGCAGGACCCACGCGAGCAAACACCATTCACTTCACACACACACACACAAAAAAGGTTAAATTAAATTAAACAGTCCAAGAATATGTCATGATTAACTAGCTTTGAATTTTCAAGATAATTCATAATTTAACATAAATGAAAGCAAGGTTACGAGTTCGAATTCTCTAAAATTCATTTCTTTAGATAATTCATTATTTATTAATTTCTTATTCCCTCTACAAATTAAAGAGATCAAGTAGATAATAATCTTAAAATATTACAAAGATGGATGCTCGAGATTGTAACATCGTGATATCCTGATCCTATTCAGCTTTTCTAATAATATTTGCTGGTATTATTCTCTAGCTCATTGGATAAATAGTTAGCTCTTCTTTCATTGTTATTTTGGTAGACTAAAAATATTTTTAGTTCTTTTGTTGTTTGAATAATTTGGTTTTGCCTTTTGTGATCAGCAATAATTTGGTTTTGCAGGAAAATGATAAGCTTGCTACTAAGATTAGTCTGCATTTATCGTCTGTGACTACTTGAATATGTAAAATTACTTCCGTTACACGCATAAATATTGATTATAGATATGTATTATTCTATTTCAAGATGCAATTTTATTTATTATCTTAAATTTTAAATCTAAGACTCTCCTCTCTGGATTCTCTCGCGGGAAACAGTGGTGGTGTGCATGAGGGAATATTCTAACTAACTTTCTCCGTGAATGGTGGAGACGGGGGGTGGCGGAGTGGAGATCACTGGAGGAGGCTATGGAAAAATTTGCATATGACGAAGGAGGAAAGCATGAAGATCGAGTTAGATGGAGCGAAGGAAAACATGATAGGTAAAGGGGATAGGAGTTTAGTGGGCAAAGTATACATGGATTGTAAGATTGGGAGGGAGGTGATTACTGCTACAATGGCGAAAATTTGGAGGGTGAGTAGACCGGCAAGATTCCAAGAAATTGGAAGCAACTTTTTCAGCATCACATTTGCAACCCAAGCGGACAAGATGAGGGTGATGGAGGGAAGGCCATGGCTCTTTGACAATCACTTATTTGCACTCCAAATGTTCAATGTATGTACGTAGCTAAGCAACTTGAAGTTCAAGAGTGATGCATTCTAGATCCAGGTACATAACTTACCCCTAGGTTGTATGAATGAGAAGCGTGGTCTACAAATTGGGGGCTCTGTGGAAGAGTGTTAGAGGTGGATGTACCAAAAGATGGAATATGACGGGAAAGGTTCCTAAGGGTAAGGGTTGAGGTTAAAGGCAATTGCAAAATGAAGGTTTATTTCGGTGAATGGGGAGGGAATTTAGGTGAACTTACAGTATGAGAAATTACCTAGGATGTGTTTTAGATGTGGATGGATTGTCCATGGTGAGAATGGTTGCTCTGTGAAAGGAGAGACTAAGGGGAAAAGGACCAATTTGGTCCATGGTTACGTGTTGAGAAGAATCCACAAGGTGGAGTATGGAGAAAAAAATCCAACAAAGAGAGAGGGAGGTTATGAAGGCCAGATGGGGAAAGAAAGCGCAACAGGGGTAGAGGGAGAGGTTGGTGGAGGTAGTGAGGGTAAGGATAAAAAGGATGGTAGTTGTGAAGGGGAAAATAGTTGGTTAGAGATGAAGAGAAGCCAGAGAGGAAGTCTGGGAAATGAAATCAGGGATGAAGTCTTGGAGAAAAGGGTTAAGGGTAGGGAAGGGAAGAAAGTAGAGGGAAACCAGGATGAGGGCAGTTTGGTGGAGATGGTGAAAGGTGGAAAAGAAGGATCAGGGGAGAAGTATGAAGGAGGGGCTAGAGAGGAAGAAAAAATTATTCAAGAGCAAAGAGAAGGAAAAAATGCGAGGGGTGGGAATTCTCAAAAGGTGGATGGCCAAAGGAAAGAAAGTAACAACGAATCTAAGGGGAGATGAAAATGCAGGGCTAGAGAGAAAGGAGAGGGGGGAAAGAAGATAGAGGGATCTGTTTGAAAAGAAAAAGGGGGGAGGGGGGATATCAGGGGTGGTGGGGAAGGAAAAGAGTGATGATTTGAAGAAGGTAAAACAAGGGGAGCGAGAGAATGTTGAAAATTCTGAGATGGGATTGGCAGTGGCTGTTAAGCAACCCCGCCAAGAGTAATGAAAATATTAAGTTGGAACTGTCGATGGTTTGGGAACCCCTGGACAGTTCAGGTCATTTGCTTGATAGTTAAAGAGAAGTTGCCCAATGTATTGTTTCTAATGGAAAGAAAAATTAAGGGGAGTAAGGCTAGTTTCCTGAGGAGGAGATTGGGGTTTGAGGGGTGCTTAGTGGTGGATCCAGTAGGGTTAAGTGGTGGTCTGATTTTGATGTGCACAAAAGAGAAGAATGTTGAGGTAATCAATTACTCACAGAGGCATATAAATGTATGTGGGTAAAGGGAAGAGATGACTCAAAATGGTTGTTAACAAAGTTTTATGGACACCCAGATGCAAGTAAAAGAAAAGAAGCGTGGGATTCGTTGGCTTCCTTTAAACCTGAGGATGGTACGAGTTGGTGTCTACTGGGGGATTTCAATGAGGTTGTATGTCAAGGAGAAAAGCAAGTTGGAAGACAGAGGGGTGAGGAATAGATGGACCAAATTAGAAGGGAGTTGGAGAGGGGAAATTTATCTGATTTAGGGTGGATGGGAAATAAATTAACTTAGTGCAATAGGCATGAGGATAATACTTTTATAAGAGAAAGGCTTGGTCATGTTGTTGCAAATCAAGCCTGGTTGAGTATATTTCCTGAAGTAAAAAATGAAGTTATGGTGACCATCTGTTCTAATCACAATCCTTTACTTCTGAATTGTAGTAGGAGCAGATCGGACCTGGGGGGTTATAGAAAAAATAGCTTCAAATATGAGTTGAGTTGGGAGATGGAAGAAGGGTGCAAGGAGGTAATAAAGAATGAATGGTGCAAGGGAAATGATGAAGAGAATTCGATGAAAAGGCTTCAGATTCTGTTATCTGGGTGTAGATGTGCACTCAGTGGTTGGAATAGGGGCATAAGGGAGGAGAAAGATAAGGTTATTAGAGATAAAACAGAAGAAATAAAAATTCTTCAAGAAGAAGAAGGACCTGGGCAGATGCTAGAAATCAAAAAAAGACAGAAGGAAATTGAAGTACTCCTAAATCAAGAGAATTTGAAATGGAAGCAGAGGGGAAAAAAAAAACACTAGCTTAAAGAAGGGGACAGGAACACAAAGTTTTATCATGCATGTGCTAACCGAAAAATGAAGAAGAATGCAATTGTGAGGATTCAAGACCCAAGTGGAAGGGTAGTAACTGAGAAAGAACATATTGCAGTCACTTTTAGAAAATATTTTGCAGAAGTTTATACTTTCTCAAAGCCAACGACAAATCAACTAGAAGAATGTCTTGGGTTTGTGGAGATGAAAAATTCTAATGAAATGAGGAGTATGCTAGAGAAGGATTTCAAGGTGGAGGAGGTGGAAAGGGCACTGGAGCAAATGTTAGCACTCAAATCACCTAGTCCAGACGGGTTTGGGGCTGGTTTTTATAAAAATCACTGGGAGACTGTAGGCAAGGAGACATGCAAGGCAGTTATTGAGTTTTTGAAAGAATGGAAGATACAAGGAAGTATTAATAATACGCATTTAGCCTTAATCCCAAAGGTCAAGGAACCAACTTCTGTGAAGGATTATTGCCCAATCAGCTTATGTAATGTTATCTATAAGTTGATTTCTAAAGTGCTAGCAAATAGGATGAATGGGGTGCTAAATGAGATCATTGCTACTAATCAGAGTGCCTCCATCCCATGAAGACTTATCACGGATAACATTATGATTGCTTATGAACTACTGCATTGTATGAAGACAAGAAATAAGGGAGGTAAGGGTAGTATGGCAATCAAGTTAGATATGTCAAATGCCTATGACAGAGTTGAATAGCCTTTTTTAGAGGCAATGCTAAGAAGGTTAGGCTTTGGACTGAAAATAACCAAACTGATTATGGAATGTGTAAGCTCAGTGAAGTACTCAATGCTAATTAATGGGAGGCCAGGGAAGATTATTTCCCCTACAAGAGGTTTAAGTCAAGGGATCTCTTTTCTCCTTACCATTTCATTATTTGTGCTGAAGGTTTAAGCCAGCTTTTCAAAGAAGTAGAAATGAGGGGAGAAATAAGGGGTGTGGCTATGGCAAAAGGGGTATAAGTGTAAACCACTTGATGTTTGCTAATGATTATGTTATATTTAGTAGAGCAAGGCATGAGGAATGGAAACATATGCAAGAAATTCTGGGCATATATGAAAAGGCCTCGGGGCAAACATTGAATAAACAAAAGACATCAATTTTGTTTAGCTTGAATACAAGCAGTGCTATAAAGAGGCAGATTATTAATGAAGTTGGGGCAGTGTCTTGTGAGAATTATGAAAAATATCTAGGATTACCAGCAGTGGTTGGGAGGGCAAAGTATAATCTCTTCAGTAGTATAAAAGAGAGGGTGTGGAAAAGGATACAGAACTGGAAAAATTCTTTTCTTTCTAAAACTGGGAAAGAGGTGCTCATTAAGGTAGTGTTGCTGGCCATACCAACATACTATATGACTGTGTTCAGACTCCCAAAGAAGCTTTGTAGAGATTTGGAGGCTATGTTTTTGAAATTTTGGTGGAGGAATAAACAAAATGAGAAGGGTATACATTGGTGGAGTTGGGATAAAATGAGCTATTCAAAAGCTATGGGAGGGATGGGATTTAGAAGTATGGAGTTGTTTAATAAGGCAATGTTGGCTAAACAAGCGTGAAGACTAATGCAGTACCCTAATGCCTTAGTTGCTACTATTTTTAAAGAAAAATACTATAAATCTGTCTCTTTTGTAGAGTCAAAGGTTGAAGTGCACCCTCACTGATATGAAGAAGTGTCTGGTCAGCTAAGGAGGTGGTGATGAGGGGGCTAAGGTGGAGGGTGAGGAATGGAAAGGAGATAAAAATATAGGGTCAGAAATGGTTGCCAACTCCTGTGACTTTTTGTGAGCAATCTCCTATCAGCTTGTTGAATGTAGAATCTCGAGTAAGTGAGCTCATTGATGAAGAAAAAAGAGAATAAAAAGTTGAGCTTATTAACAGTATTTTCCAAAGGGAAGAAGTAGAAGTAATCTGCTTTATTCGAATAAGCAGACTAGGAGGTGAGGATAAATGTTTTTGGGGTTTGACTAGACATGGGAAACTTATAGTAAGGAGTGCATATTATAGTGAGATGTTGAGATTGAATGAGAAAGAGGGAAAGGCTTCAGAAGGGAAAAGGGAGCAGAAACATTGGACACAAATATGGGAACTGGATATACCAAGGGTTTGTAAACAATTCCTCTAGAAAGCAATGAGCAATAATCTACCTACAAGGGGAAATTTGTATTTAAGAAGAGTGGTTGAGAACCCTATGTGTCCGTTGTGCTTAAGTGAAGAGGAGACAGTGTCCCATGTACTATGGAGTTGTCCAACAACAGGGGATGTATGGGCAAAAAAAGGGATTCCAGTGCATAAGTGGCAGGTAGATGGGAGGGATTTTAAACAACGATGGGTGGAGATGTATGAATGCCTCACGAAGGATAAGTTGGAGTTAGTAGTGGTGATTATGAATAAAATATGGGGGAGAAGAAACACTTTTATATTTGAGAATAAATTTTCAAGCCCAGGGAGGGTAGTGCAGGGGCAGTAGCAAGCCTAGAGGCTTATCAAGAGGCTAATAATAGGGTGAATGATGAGCTAAGAAGGGATGTTACTCATAAAAGAGAGCAGAAATGGAAGAAGCCCTAAGGAATCAAATGCAAAATCAACTTTGATGCAACTCTGGACATAAAGGATCAAAAGATAGGAAAAGGAACAATTGCCAGAAATCATGAAGGGGAAATTTTGGCTACTATGTGCTCCCAAATGAGGTATGTGACTTCTCCTTTTTTAGCTGAATGCCCTGCGTTGTGGAGATCAATGGATTTTTGTGAGGAACTAGGATTGGGGGAGACTATCTTTGAAGGGGATGCAAAAGAAATGATTGATGCAGTAATTTCTAAAGCAGCAGATGAATCGAGCAAGGGTCAAGTGGTTCAAGATCTCAAGACAAGATTAAAGTTGAATTCAAGATGAACTTTAGCTTTTATACATAGGTAGGGGAATGAAGTAGCACATACGTTAGCAAAATTGATTGTACAGGGGGATAGGGAAGTATATTGGATAGAAGAAGGACCACAACAGATAGAACATTTACTTGTAAAAGAAAAAATGTATTGAGCCGAGTATATAATGAAAAGAAAAGTATGGTTCTTTAAAAAGAAAAAAAAAAAAAAGGTTGCACTTTTATTAAAAAAGAGTAATTATGTAAACAATTTTTAACTATATTGTATCATATAATAGGAAAACAATATTATTATGTTATCTATATTCTAAATAGCCCATATATATTTTTATTACAATAATTAGCCCATATTTGCAAGCTCTACGCACTCTCATTTAAAAAAAAAAATGAAACCCATTATTAAAAAATAATTTTTAAATGTAAACTTTAAATTTGTCCATTTTTTTCGAAGAGACTGTGCTAAACTTGCAGACTCTAAAACGGTATGAATCATTTTCTTTTTCAAATGTCTATACTAGCCTCTCAATTAGTTAATTTGAAATTTTTTAAATTTCTGTAAATAAATATTAAAGGAAGGCAGGCTATAGCCATTCTCCTATCTACTTTCATTTGTCCATAATTGGATCATGAATAACATAATACTACCTTTTTGGATATATCTATCTATCAAACTTTGAATCTGTTTCTGGAAGTCTAAGAACAAAAATGTTTATATCTAATCCTAGAATATGATAATAACATTTGATTGTTGTCTATGTTTCCCTTTTGGTTTGGCTTATTATTTTTTTATTGGCAGGGGAGATCCAAGAACAAAGTCTCGACTAATCTCAAAGGTGGACAGGCCATCGGCAAGGAGTTTCTCATAAATGCACTTTAAGTAATTTAAGGAAAAGTTCTCCAATCCAATGGCCCCTAGAAGTTGTTTGCACCCAAGAGAATTTGAACCTTAGACCTAAAGAGCACATACCACCAAAACCAAGGCTTTTACCACTTAAACCAACCCCTAGGAATTGTTTTTGCTTATTATTAACATATCATTATTTAGGAAAAACAAATTAATACATGGGGGAGGGGGGATTCAATCCTTGGTTCTCTTAGTAAGAAACCAAGGTGATGTCAATTAGTCTAAAAGACCTTGGCATCATTTAGATATAAATAAAGAATATCCATTAATATTAATTGTGAGGTTCTTTTAACCTTTTATTTCTTACTTTAATATTTCATTAAAAGATGATAATTCATGTCACACAAAATGGAACACTCTATGGTTTAATAGCAAAAAAAAAAAAAAACATGATAGCTTAATCACCAGAAAAAGGTCTTTTGAATGAGCCCTACCAAATGTACCGCTCAGTTTTGTCCAAACCTACCACACTCCGACCACCGACTGACTACACGCGCCCCACCACGCAACCTCTCAGCCACCAATCTACTAGGATGAAGCAAAACTGCAGTGAAAATCTTCATGCGTGACCCTCATGCACAGCTTGTTCACCTTGTGCCTTCCATGTGCCACCTCGCCATAATGCGTCTAATGGCTACACGCGTCGTACTAGTAGTTTCGCCACCTCAATATCTTTTAAATCTAACCCACCCTATTTCACAATCATAGGTGTGTGGTCTCCACATGCTATCACAAGCGAAACTCGGTCAATCACAGTCCAAGTCATTTAATGTCAATCTTCCTATTATGTTTTTCGCTTTTCCTAATCGTTAATCTTGAGGTAGGGAATATGGGTCTCTTCAAGAAATATCTCAGGACAACAAACTGTAGCGCACCTTCAATATCCACCGCCTCCAACGGTGACATCATAGTTGGCACAGTTATGCAAACTGTAAAAAAACTATCATTTAAGACAATGTCTTCTTTGTAGCGTATGGGTGGTGACCTAGTTTTTGGTCCCAAAACTCTTCTTATTTATTTTATTTTTTTTACTTTTGCAATGTGATTGTTGTAATAGGGTGTTTGTTGAGGAACTATACCCCTTCTCATATATCTTGTTTTTCTTACGTTAATGATATGTATATGCTTGATTAGGGGAAAAAAATGAGCCCTACAGAAAAAGGTCTAAGGTTGGGAAAGAGAAATTCTGGTTGCTAAATCCAATGCAATTGATAAGCATACCGTATTTGCAGCTCCTGAAATAAACTTCAATTACAAGTGTGCCTTCCACCTGGTCGGTTGTTGTGCCCTTTATGCTCTTTCATGGATTTCGAGTGGTAGTTCAAAGGGGAAAAAAAAGTTATCTGAGTGGGGTTTTGATCTGGTGGTAGTAGAGATAAAAATTTTATAATTTGCAAGTAAGTTTACTAATAAATAAAACGCATCATTAATGTGAATGTTTGACACATTAGGTGTGTAATTCTTTCGTATTCTCTTTTAAAAAAATGATAAATTTATCATCCACGTAAAAGAAGTCAACCTTTTAACATTGGACTCTACTTTTTTTCAAAATAAATGTGCGATATTTATATACTCTAAGACTGTATATAATATTACTCTTTATTTTTATAGTGGTTGCTGTGAGTGCCCATGGTTTGATAAATAAATAAAATACAGCAAATAAATGAAGTACAAAGATTTTACAGACAACGATGCTTAGGTCGAAGTTAATATGTGAAACTCACTATAATGGTGTTTGATGCACAATCTCAAACTTCCATAGAGCTCTATGTTGCAGCGGAGATAGAAAAAGCATTATCTTGAGAGATATTAACGATTATATAAAGGGTCCTGACTCTGAGAAGGACTCAATCGATTGCACCCATCATTACATCTTGCCATCCCTTCTTATCTAAATATATATATATATATAATTGTCAAAATCCAAAACATAGCACTACATGACTTTGTGTCCATCACATGCACATGATTCTACGTTAATGTAAATCATGTGCCATTCTTGTACACTGTTTCTTTTTATACACTCTGCAGCCCATCAATTCATGAGACCCACGGCTTCCTTTAATCCCATCCACACTCTCCCTTTTCAAAGCCCTGGTCCCACTGCATAATGATTAGAAAAGGTTTTTTTTTTTTTTTTAAGCAAGCATTTCATACATAAATTAAGCAGTGATTAGAGTTCTCAACAAGCATCCCAAAATCAATACATACAACACACGAAAAATAAAATTGATGGATTTGGCACTAAAGATTTGGCTCTCACCCATTTCCTACAAAAGGAAAGCTGCTTGAAATGATTTTAATATAGTCTGATAAAAACATACTATAAAATTACAACTAAAAGTCACAGTAGATTGTTGTGTGCTACATTTTGCTGGTCTGGACTGGCTAAATAAGACTTTCATGACCACTTTATCTTGATCATTGGTTAGGAAAAGCGAAAACATAGAGAAATAGAAACCGAAAGATGGGTCGATTCGTCAACAAATGACCGACACTAGCTATGGAGGCGCATGTAGGTCATGTGCCACTCTTGGAAAGAAGGTGAAAGTTAGATCAGAGAACAGAAGCCACTGGCCCCAATGGTGCTGCGCGTGGCGGTGGCAGACTCCCCATGATGTGGCAGCGCATGAAACTCACACACAGTGTGAGCCGCGCGTGAGAAGTACGCGCTACTCTTTTGGTCCGTTTTCTTCTATTGTCCAACAGATCGGCGGCTGGAGAATTTAGTGGTGGAGTGCATGGCTGCATAGGAGGCTAATAGGCAGCAAATCAACACATCTCGATGCTATGGATGGAAAATAAAAGGAAACCGAAAAATAAAAACCGATGGATAGGTCCGGCATTGGGTGGACAAGGGGAGGGTGGGCAATGGGAGGGTTATACCGATCTGTTGGAAGAGAGAAAAAAAAATCGCCTGGAAGAGAATGTTCACTCCCAGACCTACAACATTGAAGCAAAGTTTCTGATTAGAACAAGTTTAAGTTCTTTTTCTTTCTTTTTTTCCTTTCTTTTCTCTTGAGGGGATTCATTCCCTGAGGTCAATAACTACTTATCAGTAGTTATATATTGAATGATGTGAGGATTCATTAAGCACATATATAACCTTCATTACCAATACCGTGAGCCATGATGAAGCTGCTCCCACCTTTTTAATAGTATTGACAGTTTTGAACCTAGTTTTGTGACTGAGTAATGATACTCTTTGTCGTGAATGAGTAATAATTTGTACAAATTTCAAATAGATAAGTTATGCGTAATCTTTTTGTAAAAAAATGAACTCAATTATAAAAAAAAAAAATCCTATTTTAGTGAGACCCACTTTTTTACAAAGGATCTATGTGATATTTGTTTATTTGGAGTTTGTATCTAACATTACTCATTGTGAATTTATCATCTCTAATCACACTAATTGATATGATGTAATTCAAGCGGCTTTCCATATTAACTACTTGAATGAAAAACTAATTGAAATAAAATTTAAGATGAAGAACAACATTTTCTCTAGTAGTTTGTCTCTCTTAATATATATATTACAAAATAAGATGTGTTTGGAAAAGAAGAGCACTAACTAGATTTGAGAAGCTAGGTATGATTTGATTCCTAGCCTACAGCTGAAAGCGTTTATGTGGGTAGATATACACATTAGTTAGCATTGATATCAACTAACACCTGCCATGGCCCATTAATCTCCCAACACCTACATGAGAGGTACTGTAAAACTACAATAATACTTCTTCAGACAGACAAACCAGGGAAAAAAAAATAAAGGTATTTTTTAATTCTAGTTGGGATACTTGGATACACCTTCCGAGTAAAGATATTTGCAACAATGAATTGTGCAACCGCTGTATAATTTTTTTGAAAAATGTGAATAAAACATGGGACCCATATGAAAAAATAATAATTTTTTAATAGTAGATCTCACTCTTTTTCAAAGCGATTACGCGGCGTTTACGCACTTCACGGTTGTATGTAAGTCTGCTGTATTATATTTCCTACATGGGGTTTTAAACTTTGGTGGATTCTATCAAAATAATGACTTCAATACCATTACAGGATAAGTGAAGAACTTGGGTCCTTTTGTTTATATGCTAAAATTAACAAAGATTCAAAAGAATGCTTTATTAAAACTTAGTTGTTTATTGTATATAAATAAAACAATTTAATTTCCATGGAGATTTTCAGGACTCATGAAACAATTGAGCAGGCATCTGATTGTTTTGAGATAAAATTGAAGGTTCATCAAACCCAGTTAATAGTTTACCTTGCAAGCATTGAAAACAAGAAAGCAACCTTTTTTTTGTGCAACCAAATTCCTAATAGAAAAGAATAACTACATTGGTGCATGGCCTAGAGTATTAAGAGCAGAAACAAACTATGCAACTACCAAATACATGAATGAACCCAACCTCTCCTTATTACACTAAAGCCAATCAAATCAACAGTAGACCCATGGAGGCATTCTGACACCCATTTACAACATTCATGCAGTCCTCTTCAGAATAAACAGAAAATGGATACAGTTTGGCCATCCACAAAGCCCAGGATTGATGGACCTCTCCTTAACAGCAAGTTGCAGCACACCAATAAAACTGTCATGAATAATAGCAAAGCATAGTCCATCTTGCCCTGAAGTACACCTGATGGTACCAATAAATGCATCAGAACCAGCATCAAAAAACATATTACAACACAAATTCCTTCAATTATCCTGGAGAAGTACTGCATATACTGTTGGAAATCCGCCCCAAGATGTCACAACTCACAAGCCATGCAATTTTTAGAGCAAACACATCCCTGGAGCTCCTTTCCATCCAAATAGATTGTAGACAGCAGCAGCAGCAACCATGAATTTAATGGTTTAGTGCTTTAAACACTGGCCATTGAAACTAGCTGCCAGCCATTGTCCTGTTTCTATCCGTTTTTTCACTCTTGGGATATAAAGCTTGGCACATAGGTAAAACCAGATTTTCACAGAGAAGGAATAAGGAGGAAAAAAAAAAGTGCTCGAGATTTTCCTCTTCTGCGTCACAAAAGAATCATTTAACATGCTGAATTAGATCAACTTTACAAAGTCTCTCCGGCAAGTTCAGTCTCCCTCTGATGGCAAAACCATAGAATAAAAGCATACCTCTAAACCTTGATGCCAATCAACTCGAGGGCCTCTATATCAAATCAGGTTGCGTGCACTCTTAATGGAAGAGATACCATTCTGGGTAGCTGTCCACCAAACCTGGTACCAAAGAGGTATTGGGTTTGAAATCAGGGGAAGCATTTGTCGTGAGTTCCCTCGATTCTAAAGAATTCAACGGAGGCCAATTCCAAGAAGCACCAAAAACAATCTCCGCCACTTTTATTTTGTCTCCCAGGCGATAACTGTTTAAAAAACTTCGGCATAATCTCCTTTACTCAGTGCCTTTTCAAACTCTTCAAATATATAGTTCTATTTACATAACACAAACGTCCCTGTAATAATCGAACTTAGAATGGAAATTGAAATATCAATCTAATCTAAGCTTTTGGTTTTCTCTTCCTTCGAAATTGAATTCTTGCAATGAGCAATCGCAGCTTGAATAGCTGCTTGCAACTCTTCCATGGTGCTGTCACTAGTAGAAGAAGGAAGTGCTGCAGTTGCTACAAGAAGACCACTATTTTTTGGAGATGTCCTCATTGACGCTGGTGCTGAAAACTCTCCTCTTCTTCCTCCCAACTCTTGCTTATTTCTCATGCTCAGGTCACCTGAAAACGAATTCTGTTGGCGACGTAATCGGATATTCTCTCCTCTCCTTCTGAAGAATATTAATGGCCGGAACATCCTCACGTACCTCCTCAATACATGAGTCACATCGAACCTCAGCTTCCTCTTGTGTTTCTCCTTATCTTTCTTCTCTGTAACTTCAGGCCCCCTTCGCCGTCTTGCCAACCCAAATAACGAGAAAGTCTTCGACTTGATTCTTCCCATTGTTTCCCCAAAGTTACCTTGAAAGTGGTTGCTTTTGTTAACATTGTTGGTGATGCTGTTCCCATTTCTGGTGCTGCAGCTGTTGCTGTCTTTATTGGGATCTTGCTCATCCAATGAGCCTCTGATTGGGAGGCTGAAGCTGTCCAAGGTATTAGTCGAGGAGCGAGGAGAGACAGGGAGGTGAGCGAGGAGCCGGAGAGGAAGCAGGTGGCCATGGAAGAAAATGTCATCTGCAGGAGACAAATCAGCTGCAAATGAAGGTGGCAAATTGTTTTTATCATGGATTGGTGTTGAGGAAGAGTGGAGAGAGATTGTGAAGGAGAATTCATGGGATGGAGAGGAGGATGCTGAAGGTGGTGATACAGGAGATGTTGGTGACTGTTGCTTTGCTGCTATGGCTTCTTTTCCTTCTTGTTTTGACTTCCTATCTTCATGATGCTTGTCTACTAATTTCACTCTGGTGTTTCTGTCCATAACTCAAAAGATTATTCTGCAGACAGATACTAAGATCTGGAACTCTATCTGAAATCCTCTCACTTTTAGTTTTCGATTCTATGGATGTTAGCAAACCTTTGGAGAGGGATAAAGGGATCAGAAAGCAGTGGAGAGAGAGAGAGAGAGAGATAGAGAGACTCTTGTCAGTCTTCTTGTGCAGAAAATTGCATCATACATTCACCTATTGTCATGCATTTATCTGTTGGTGATGTAGACAAAGGTTGTGGTGACCATCATGATTCATACCATCTAAGAGGAACGTGAAGAAATGATAAAATTTGATTGTGTAAAAAAGAAGTTGGTGGGTCCTCAAATCTAACTTCTCTCTAGACGTTGGGGTCTTGATATGGAAAATGAGATTACAAATATCCAGTTGTGCCAAAAGTTGGTTAGGTTTGATTTGTTTAACGAGTGAAAAAGGTAACCAAAGAAGTTTGAAAGCACACCCATCTTTCAAAAGGTATCTTAGCAACTATATTGGGAAATGTGTTTTCTAAGTTTTATGTGTTACTGAGCAACAATCTTAGGAGACATAAATAATGTGACCAAATGTCGTTGGGCTTTTTTTTTTGTCAAATGTAGTTGGGCATACTGACACAAAGGTGATGTGACTCGAGGACTTTCTTTAAGAGCATTTTATTCCGAATTTTTAGCTAGATTTTAGATAGGTACTTATCTTATTCTATATTTATTATTTGTCCACAATTGAAATTTTGCTTTCTTTTCCTAAGCTATTTAAGTCCGTGAGCTTTAACATATATTTGATTTTTATAAAGAAACCAATCTCACAATTTTCTCTCTGTTTACATTTTTTTTAATCACAATCACTAGTTTCTATTACTTAGCTAGCCATCAGAATAATTCTTATTCTGCTCCAGCGCCAGTGGACACCAGAGCATTAGCATTTTTATGAGGTGATTTATCATCAATTTTCATGGCAGGTAGTAGAAGTCATGGTCAGCGTGGGTAGGTTCCGATTAAGGAAGTTCCTTACCGCAATTGTAACATACAAGACGCAATGATTGCAGATTTGTAGAGGCAGATAGCAGAATTATCCTCGCGGCTAGAGGAGAAAAACCTGGGAGTCAAATGTATGATCCAATATTCTGACTCCAATTTTTAGAACCCATATCATAATTATGCTCCGTTTTGGGAGTAACGTGGTGGGGAGGAGCGAGGTGGAGACCTAAGCTTCAAAGTTGATCTACCGGAATTTTCTGGTAATCTTCAGGCTGAGGGTTTTGTCGACTAGTTGCATGAGGTGGAGCATATATTTCATTACAAAGATATCCCATCATATGAAAGTGAAGCTGGTCGCCATTAAGTTGAACGGCCGAGCATCTGTCTGGTCGAAGCAATCTCGAGAGTGACAGGGCAAGGCTAAGATTGGCGATTGGGAGAAGATGAAAGGTCAATTTTTTCAGATATACTCAAACTTTGTTTCAACGACTTCACATATATTGGGCAAGATCTGTTAATGATTACACTGGGGAGTTCTATGAGTTGGTGGCTCGGAATGATCTTTTTGAGACTAAAGAGCAAATGGTGGCACTATATTTGGGTGGTTTGCGGCATCCTTTGCAAGACATCCTTAACCTCTACTCTCTATGGACTATTTTTTGGGTCATCAGCGTGCTCTAATCGTGAAAAGTAGCAAACTAGGCGATCGACGCCTAGAGGAGATCAAAACACACGAGGAGGGCCATCCGCGGGAGACTCAGCCTGCTCCATAAACAACTCAAGGTCAGAGTTCAAGCGCCACTAATATTCAGTGTTTCATATGTGGGAAGCCCGATCATAGGGCAACTTAATGTAGAGAGTCTGCCAATCAGAAGGGAAAAAACTTTCTGATTCACAAGGATGACATAGAGGATGTTGAGAGCATTGGAGAACCAATTTATGACGAGGAAGACAATGAAGGCGATGTTTTGCACAGAGATGATAACAAGACCCTTGTCTTCAGAAAAATTATACTAATTCCAAATGGTGATTCAGGAGAAGATTGGTTGAGGACTAATATTTTTCACACTACTTGTACTATTTTTGAAAAGGTGTACAAACTGATCATAGATATTGGTAGTTGTGAGAACATGGTCTCCAAGGAAGCAGTTCAAAAGCTCTAGCTCAAAACAGACCGTCACCCGACATCGTACAAGCTGTTGTGGTTGAAGAAAAGTAGTGAGGTCATAGTCGACAGGCAGTGTTTGGTGTCTTTTCTATTGGCCGAAAGTATTTTGGCAATGCATGGTGTGATGTGGTATCTATGGATGTTTGCAACTTACTATTAGGAAGACTATGGCAGTATGATCATAGTGTGGTTAACGATGGGTGCAAAAAAAAACTATTCCCATAGCATTAAATAGAATAATGTCATTTTAGCACCTTATAGGGAGGAGGTTATTTCCACTCTTGATGCCAAAAAGGGAAACAATGGTCTAACATTAGAACTGAGTTTGCAAATCTAATGTTGGAGGACCTTCCCCCTGGCCTTCTACCCATGAGATATATACAACATCAAATTGACTTGGTCCCAATATCCAACTTGCCCAACAAACCAGAATATCGCCTCAACCTCAAAGAGTTTGAGGAGTTACAGCGCCAAGTATTGGAGTTGTTGGAGAGGGGCTATATCCATGAGAGCATGAGCCCGTTTGTAGTTCCTGCCATTGTGGTGCCCAAGAAGGATGGTTCATGGCTTATGTGTGTGGATAGCAGAGCTATTAACAGGATCACCTTGAAGAATAGTTTTTTTATTTCTCACCTGGATGACATGTTAGACCAATTTTTTAGGCTCTAAGATATTTTTCAAAATTGACCTTAAGAGCAGGTATCACTAGATAAGGTTATACCCTGGCAACGAATGGAAGATGGTGTTCAAAATGGAACATAGTCTGTATAAGTGGATGGTCATGCCTTTTGGACTGTCCAACACACCTAGTACATTTATGAGATTTATGCATCAAGTATTGTGGTCGTTTATGGGGAAGTTTATCATTGTTTACTTCAAGGACATCCTCATATACAATCTGACGTTGGAGGCGGATATAGACCACCTCAGAGCTATCTTCGAAACGATACAAAATGAGTGTTTGTTCGTTAATCGGAAGAAGTGTTCATATTTTTACTGCTTCTATCACATTCGTTGGTTTTGTTATTTCTACTAACGGTGTTCGTGCATATCAATCCAAAGTAGAAGCCATTTTGGAGTGGCCAATGCCCAAGATCTTGTGCAATGTGCAGAGTTTCCATGGATTGGCATCCTTATATCATCGATTCATCTGAAGTTTCAACATTCTAATTACTCCCATCACCTACTACTTGAAGAGGCTAGCATTCTATTGGACCGAAGAAGTAGAAACCAGTTTCTGACTGGTTAAGCAAAAGATGACCGAAGCACTAGTTTTGGCAATTCCTAATTTTGAGAAAATCTTTGAGGTGAACTGCGATGCTTCTAGAGTGGGTATTGGCGGTGTTCTAAGCCAAGAAATTCGTTGCATTCTTCAGTGAAAGACTTTTGAGTTCGAAGAAAAATTATTCCACATACAATTTAGAGTTTTGTGCCATCATACAGTCATTGAAGCATTGGCCGCACTATCTAGTATTTGATAACTGACCACGAGGCCTTGAAGTACATCAACGGCTAACAGAAACTAAGTAGGCGACATGCCAAGTGGGTTGCCTATCTACAAGAGTTCACATCCTCACTAAGACACCAGTCTAGGAGCTTGAACCAGGTTGTAGATGCTTTGAGTCGACGGGTGTCACCCCTCACTACTATGAGTGCCATATTGGCGGGCTTTGACATTTTTAGAGATCTGTTACGGAAGATCCTTCCTTTGGGAAAATCTTCACAAAGGTAACTGAAGCTTGCAGAAAGACCATGGATGCCTCAGAAATCGCCCATCTTTATTTCAAATATATTGTTCGCCTACATGGCATTCCTTAGTCCATCACCTCATATTGAGATATGAAGTTTATAAGTGACTTATGGAAGAGCTTGTGGGAGAAAATGGGGAAAAAGCTTAACTTTAGCAGTGCCTACCATCCCCAAGCAGATGGATAGACAGAAGTGGTGAATTGTAGTTTGGGCAACCTTTTGTAAAGCTTGGCCTGTACTAAGCCAAAATAGTGGGACCTTGCCTCATCTTACACCGAGTTCGCTTCCAACTGCTCCAAGAATAGTACTACACAACAAAGCCTATTTGAGGTTGTGTACAGGCAGAATTTATCTGGCATACTTGACTTGGCACCCATTCCACATATTGGTCGTCCGAACATTAAGGCCAAAGAGATGGCAGGGCACCTTTAAGGAGTATATGACCAAGTCAAACAAGCAATTTGGGCGAGTAATGCAAAGGACAAGGCTCAAGCCGACAATTGCCATCGTCAAATTCTTTTTTATGTTGGGGATTTTGTTTGGGCTATGCTAACCGATCATCGTTTTCTTGTTGCTGAGTTCCATAACTTGAAGGACCTGAAGATTGAACCTTGTTTAGTCCTCCAGAAGATCAACGACAATGCATACAGATTACGCCTACCCAATCATATGAAAACTTCGGATGCGTTCAATGCCAAACACCTCAGTCTATGCTTTATCAATGATGGCGTGAACTCAAGGGCGAGTTCATTCCAACTCGAAGAGATTGATGCAGGAGGATCCGAGTTCGATGATACTGAATTGGCTTACTCAACACTAATAGCATTGGACTATCTTAAAAAGGCATCACAAAAACTACAGGAAAAGGTGAAGATTTTTTGGTTCGATGAGAAAAGGCTGTTATTCCTCAGTTAAGCGAGGAAATGTTGGCATTCCTCTATTGGGCGAGAAAAGGGAGGCAACATGGCATTCCTTGGTTGGGCAAGGAAAGATGGGCGACATTGCACATGAGTCAGTATTTTGGCCATAACTTTGACTAAGGATATCAAAATAGCTCATATGACCCCAATTTGAAAAGCTATATTTGACTCGCACGTCTTGGTCACCACGTTAAGCTTGGTGGTCCCCTTTTATACCCCAAAATTAGCTATTTTCCCCTCTAAATCATCATTTTAAGTTATTGTTTCCATTTTTAAGTATTTTCTTTTATGGTAATGTTTATTTTTAAGAACGATTTTATTCTGAATTTTTGGCTAGATTTTAGAGATATACTTGTCTTATTCCGTATTTTATTATTTCTCCATAATTAAAATTTTACTTTCTTTTCCTTAGCTATTTAAGCCCAGCTTGTGGACCTCAAAACATATATTCTATTTTTATAAAGAAATCCTAATCTCAAAGTTTATCTCAGAGTTTTCTATTTTGCTTACATTTTTCTCAATCTCAATCTCTAGCTTCTGTTGCTTAGTTAGTCGTCAGAATAATTCTTATTCTACTCTAGCGTCATATCTCATTTTATTTTATTTTTTAATTGTATCATCCAATGTCAAATCATGCAAATCTTACAATATTAACACATGCAAGTATCAACCTCTCTCGACCCTAACCCCAACCTCCTTACTCGCCAATACTTGCAGAACAAGCAGGAGGGTTGCCAAGGCAAATGTTTGGATACTCAACCCATATCTATATCTTTCTGCCAATCTCATACAAAATCAAACCCCAATCATTCTAGGACCTCAAACCAAAAGAAAATCCATCCAAGATGTCTCACATTTATACCTTCAAGACATGTAGGTATGGTTGTGGTCCTCGTTGGTGTCAACCTTTGAGACTCGTCAATCTTTACCTTCAAGTCCCATGATGTGATCACAAGTCTGTCCTTTGAGACACATGATGTGGTCGTAGACCACGACAACTTCCAATACTTGCGACATAGCCTTGGGTCTGTGCACATGGACCACAAGAAATGATAGAGGAAGAAGAAGAAGAAGATATAAAGAAGTCCAGCGGCTAAGGAAATGAGAGGATTTTTTTTTTCATGTACTCATTGATCGCGAATGGTGGGTCTTTTATCAAGCTAGTGGGGTACTTGTTCAATTCTTCAAAAAAATTCTCTTAAAATGCCTATTTGGCTCATTGGGCGGGCAAAGTGACCTATCTCCCAGTCCTAATGTTGATTCTGAATAACTAATCCAATCTTATAGTTGTTTGCCATGAGAATAACTATTGGAGCAAATCTTTGATTATATCAAAACAATGGTTGAAGATTTCTGATCTCATATCTTTTGCATCTCAAAATGAAGTTTATTGACGAAAGCTACTTTTATGTAAAAGCAAGCACCAATGTACTCTAAGAAAGAGTAATGTTACTATGCCCTTTAATTCATACCACTCACTTTGCTCCCTTGATGTAACACCACATTATGATGTCAAGTGGCTTTTAAAAAAATAAAAATATATATTCAAAACAAAATGACGTGTGAAAACAAAAAAAAAAAAAAGAGACTAAAATCCTAAATTCCCTCTACCATTTTATGTTTGTGTTTTAAATTTTTCTAATAAGTTGCATCACATTGTGGTACAACGTTAGGAGAGCAGAGTAAGTGGTATAAATTAGAGGATAAAGTAGCATTACTCCTAAGAAAAATGGATGGTGTCAGCATGTGCAGCTCACCCGCAAACTAGTAGAGGGCAGGGATGGCGACATTAGAACAAATACATGAGCAAAGAGTAGAAGAGAGCCACAAGTCTCGACCGAGGAGTTATGGTGTTTCATGCTAGTGTTTTGGTGTTTTGCAAGAGCTTCTACTCTCTCTTCATGAATTCAGACACTTCTTTACACATTTGCTCATTGAAATGTGCATTAATGATATTTGTAAATACAAATGATCTATTTTTGCTCATGTCAAATGTAGGATGGTTAGTTTCATATTTCTTACAAACAACAGCCTTTATACTTTATAATTTTCAAAAAAGATAAATACTATAGCCACAAAGAGATCTCTCAAAAATAAACCTACAAGATGACGTCTTCATATAATACATTAGATCTACTTTATAATAAAAGTTGTTTTATAATAAAAATAGCTTTACAATATAATATATCACATCAAGCCACATTAGTTTATGAGTTTAATTTTGTGGGATCTCTTTGTAACTAAAGTATTTCTCTTAAAAAAATGGAGTTATGAAGCACATCATCCTCCATCTCATAATATTATTATAAAAGAAAAATTATTCTTATAACCACATCTCATCTACTGATCTTCCGTTGTATTATTATCAATAAAACTAAATAATATATACCATTAATAAACTTATTGAATGAGTAACTAAACTACTCATTTTTATTTAAGTTAAACTCATCAAATCAAAAAAATACTTTAATTAAATAACTAATTTTTATTTAAATGTATTAGTCTTTCAATTTTCATAACATGTATCTTCTGTGTTATCAACTAATGTGTTTTTTTTTTTTTTTGGTATTGGGAAAACAAATAATTAAAAAAATAAAAGTACTCAACAAGATAGGCTTCCTGATCTTTTTTCTTAATTAAATATCTTAAATCAACATAAAAAGAGAGATATTTGCAAGTCTTTGTCTACACTTATTTCAGTCAGCAACTGCTAAACTAATGCTGATATTGTAGCTCAACCTCCTTCTAGTTTTGGTGGCCAGTTTGTATAGTGCCTCCAAATCCTTTGGAAGTACCAATATGTTCTTTTTCTCATTCACACAGACAACATAAGATGATCAAACTACTATTCTTGGATTAACAGATCATGACCCCAAAATGATTATTGATTACAGCAAAGGAAAGCAAAAATGGCGTCCGACATGGCGAGTTGATATAGTTCACTGTAACCGAGATCGTTTGACTAAATTTGATGGTTTAATTTTAGGAAAGACAGACGCATCAAGTGAACTCTATAATATTTAATACTGATCACGGTATTAAATCACACGTAAATATTCAGTGTTGTTTCTATCGCACTCTACATTCGACCATTCAAATTGGCCAACAAGTTAAAAGGGAATGAATCTCAATTGAGTTTCGCCCATTAATCAATTTATACCAGAAGAAACAAAGAAAGGAGAAACGAGTGTGGTTCATAGATGGCCGCCATGTGACTACCTGTTTATGACCGTCCGATCTTTTATTAGACGGTTAAGAAAACTATAGCCAGATAAAGGGCTAATGGACCTGAAAATGAAATTTCACTGCTAGGTGTTGGCCCACACACACGTGCAGAAGCTGGTCCAACCAGCATAGAGGAATTTTGTGAGTCTAGTTAAGGTCCATATCAATCATGGAGATATTATCTTGGTGAAAAAATCTACTCAACCTCCTACTATTCACACCACACTCCACACTCCATCTTTTTTTTAATTTTTTTTTTAATTTTTTTTATCAAATATATTTTTATATGAATAGTGAATAAAAAATTATAAATAATTTTAAAAAAATAAATTCAAAAAAAAATTTTTAAAAATATTAAAAAATATTAAAAAGTGTGGAGTGTGGAGTGTGAGGAGGTTGTGTAGCAAAACTCTGGGAGAGTAACTTTCCCTTTTCTGCTTTTTGCCACCAGAGGTATGTCTGACACAAATAATGCTAGATATAAGTTTAGAACGTGTAAGTTTCGTGCATTCTTTTGATAGAAAAAAGAGAGATGAAAAATGGGACCTATCACTTTTAATGGTAGGTCTCACTTATTTCAAAGAATCTGCACGAGACTTGCACTCTTTAGGACCGCACAAATCATTTTCCACTCTTTCTCCATAACTGACTCAGAATTGGGGACAAAAGCCAAGAAGCAAAGGTGGCAGACAAAAAGTATCTATCATCTTTACTCTGTGTGGGCAAGCATATTGGTGGTGGATATGGGTGCTTAAAAGACTTGGAAAATAAAAACTAGGAGTTATCAATTTATCTCCAAGAATAAAGAGTCAAGTCAAGACCATGAAATGGACCCAGAGCCAAAAAGGTAAACGTAATGGAGCTTTCTGTACTGTATTCTTTCTGTACCATATTCTTATAAAGAATGAATCACTAACCACTACCATGTGAAAGAGTTCATGCCTCGTTTCGAGGGGATGTTAAATTTGAAAGAAAATAGCTTTGTTTAGCTTGTTATGTGAATCCAGATCGGATGCTTACTCCTCTCATTGATCTCAACAGAACAAGTGAAAGATGAACACAATAGCAAGGACAACAAAGAAGAAAATTAGTCAGTTAACCTGTAACTTATCTCCAACAAACCTACAGGAGCATTGTCTAATTCTTGTCCCATCCAAAGTCCGTCTCAATCATAAGATTCTAAACCACAGCCTAAAGAGACAAACATGGTATATCACAAAAGTTAATATGCAACAATATATAATGAGGGAGTGCATCAATTAACTAGATTGAATGCCTAGACTAAGCGAGGTCAAATAAAACTTGTCAATTGATTCAAACAGTTATTTGCATCGACAAATTCGAATCGACAAATTCGAATTACAATAGGCAGCTCACTTTGAATTTGATGACGATAACAAAACCAAAGAAATTGTACAAGGTAAAGCGGCAGATATTTTGTTTTAAGAGATTCCAAGTTAGTTATTGATTTATAAAACAAGGAGATACAGCTTAGCAATGAGTACCACAATAAACAAAACAAAAGCAGAAAATCAATGCTAATCTTCTATTCCGAAAGCTCATCTTCCTACTACTCAAAGGAAGGATGAATTTCATGCTACATGAACACATTCTTCAGCAAGCTGGTAAAACAAGTTTCCCAAATTTGGACTGAATCTAGATGTCTCATCAAACTCCATATATAATACATTACACCAAAGGCTGCTTTCATCAATTGTTAACTCTATGAAATGGCAGAACTGGCGTGTAGTGGAATCAATCCAGAAAGAAATGAATTACCTACAATGCGTGATTCTGCACTGGTGAATTTATCAAGACATCCACAACTCTTTTAAGGGAGGAAGGCATAGGAAGTGTTGTTTGGAGGTCAGATAACGAATCTTCAAAACAGCAAACACCTCTAACTGTGATCATCTGACTTGAAGAAACGAAACATTAAAAAGGTGATCCTCAAAAAGATCCAAAGTGGAATGCCAAATAGATCCAAGAGCTGAACACCATCCATGTGAAATTGAAGGGAAATAATATTTTCTGGAAGCTTCAACTTTCCATTTACGATCAAATTTGAAACAACTGTTAATGGTCTCAAAATATGGATATAGCTGAGAGATGACTAGTCACTTCCACTACTATGTCTATCTGAGAAAGAAAAGAGCAAGATTAAATTAAGAAGCATAAGTTAAATTTTCAAAACAATGTAAAGGGAGAGGGAGAATTGTCATACCTCCTGATGATCTTTTCCCTTCCATGGCTACTTTCTTCTCTTGGCAACTTAAGCAAAGGAAAGGGCCATCCCATGGACGCAACCTTCCTGGGTTTGATGAACCATAATGTATTGAAACACCCTCTCCAGGTTTCATCTCTACTTGACAGACTGCACACGTGAATAACCTAAACATGTTGCAGAGCGGGTACTTCGTATCTAACCTGCATTCCACATAAGCACATCTTGCATTACAAAGATATAAATTCACAAGATCACTCAAGCACACAAGTTCGTGCCAACATAATGGACAGGTATGAAAATAGGCATTGGTCACATGATGCCGGATATGGGGAAAAACTCAGACTAATAGATATAGTTTTCAAAGCACCAACCTCTCTGAAAGCATAGCAGATCCTTCCTCAAATAGTTCCTCCATCACATCAGGCTCAATGTAATCTTTATCAACATGAGAAGATGATTCCGAGGACTTTCTACGAAACATAGACTTAAACACGCCTTTTCCCAGCTTCTTGGGTGCTGGTAAAGGAGCAACTGGCTTCTCCTGTGGTAATATGTCAATTACAATGCAGGTTGTATCGTCACGAAGTCCCTTTGCTTGTAATGCTTCCTGAAGTAGAACAAGAAAGAGTAAAACAAGCCGTAGAAGTAGGCAAGCAGGCATGGAATTTGAAAAGTTTAGAGGTCAGGGCTGTAAATGTTGTGATTAACTGGAAGGAATTTTGAAGTGATCTTAAAAAAGCAGCATCTGTTTTAATTATATAACATACTTTAACAATTTGTGCAGCTGCAGCATCTACCGGCATCTCACGACAACAATCAAAAGCTGTCTCAGCAGTTAAAGCATCCCAAACACCATCACTTGAGATAATAAGCCTACCACCAGCTGTAGATAGCTGCAGATATAGGATTTCAAATGTTAAAAAAGGCCAACTAAATAGTTTAGTTGTGTTAATAGTTAAAGCATCCCAAACACCATCACTTCTGCAAATAGTTTACTTGCGTAATTCAGTACACTTCGTGCTGGGATGTTACTGTTATAATGTACATTGTAATGTGTATATGATAAATCTCAACTAGCAGTTTGAATAATATTGTGTTGTTAGAAAATTTAATATAGTTTCTCATGTATAAATTACTCCGGCTTGTATTGTGGATATTTTTTTATCTGCTAAGAGGAGTATTATTGTTATAGATGTTATCATGCCCATTATGGTGTTTATAGCATTGCCCTCAATCTCCAACACCCCCCCCCCCCCGCCCCCGCCCCCACCCCCACCCCCGAGGGGGTGCACAGACATCCAAAGATTTGGATTGAGAAAAAAATTATCACACTGGTGTAGATGGCACATCCTCCATACCACTAACCTGGTAAAATTTGATTTGCAAGATAATCTAATTTTAAACTTCTTTTACAACTCAAAGCAGTGTGGAGTGTGTTCTCCACACCAGCTTGCAAGTAGAAGGACTCATATTGAAATAGGTACACATGCAAACAAGGAAGATCAAACAAAAAAATCACATAGAGAGAGGATCCTCGAATTTAATCATACAATTGGAGATTTCCAGAAGTAGAAGAAGAAAAGTAGAGTATCCTCGAACCTTCACTTGCTTTACATAAGGAACAGGAACAATAAACTCGCCAACATCCATATCACCAATTGATCGGGAAAGGCACAAACCACCAGGCCAACACCTCAGAGGACCAATCTACAAAAAAATTCATTAGACTAGTTAAATAACCAGCTTTATTTCATGGATGTAAAATCATATGTAGAATCCCTCAATGTGAGCGTTTAAAGATTCCAAGGAATTCAACAGGAGGAGAAATCGATTTAGCATCATATACAGCAGATTGACATCATGGGTGTATCTGAACAAAAATATTTAATTGCAAAAGATTTTGAAAGATTCTAAAATCTTGTATGCTTTAAGTTATATGCTCCTATGATTCAAATCAATCATAACCTAGAAAATATGGTTCATTTGGTAAGAATTGCCCATGCTTTTATCAATTATTCAAGTTGACCTGGTTTTCATTCAAATTTTCATGTCTAGAATCAAAATCGATGATGAAAACAAAGAATTATAATTACGAAGCGCGATGGATTACAACTTTCTCACTACTTTATTAATTTCAAGAATTAATTCAAAAGAAATTCAGACATATAGATACCTCTGCACCACCACCTGTATTAAGCCGACCCACCTCACCCCCACTAGAAGTGATTCGCTCCCTCCTAATAAAATAGAGAAAACTTAGGGCTGCAAGGGGCATTGATAAGTGAGTCTAAACACCTTATATTGATAACTTACTCCTCTTCATTGCAATCAAGTCTGTGATCTGCCGACAAGTAATAAATACCACCTTCAGCAGGTTCAAGTATGCAACGGGAATCACCAACAGATGCAACTGTTATGACCCATCCTTCTATTATTACAAAGGTGACAGTTGTTCCTGATCTCTGTGCTGAGGTAACCATAACAAATGCATCAATAGCATGCATGGAAATTATAGTACAAGAAAATGAAATAGAGACATTATAGGTAGAGACATAAAGCTACATAGCAAACTGTCCAACAAACTAACCTTTACAAGAAGAAAAACAAAAGTTAATCATTGTTACTATTGCTTTTTTTTATAGGTAATCATTGTTACTATTGTTACACATGTATACATGACAAGTAGTATATGTATCTGCATTTTTGGAAAGATGATCTGGAAAACTGTTAGCTACCAACCTAAACAACTAGAACTACATAAATGGCACACAAGTAGAAATACAGAATTCCAGAGCTTTTAAATCGAGGGCATAAATATAATTCTAAGCCTACATAAAAGCTCCACAACAACAGATCTGGCAAAACCTGAGGTCCTGAACTTGTGAATATGCCAGGAGTTACAAACATTGATTAATGGTCTGAATAAGTTAGTTTAAAATAACAGGAGCCAACTTAATTATATCTACATTGAACCAGGATTAACTCTTTATTTACTTTTTTAAAATAAAATTAAAAAATTAAAATTAAAAAAAAAAAAAAAAAAAGATAGATGCTATGAAGCCTACGAATAAGAAAATAAAACAAAAAATTAACATTTGTGTAGAAACTACTCATACCTTGCTCTTGAAAGTCTTTATCTGTTTTAACAAAGCCTGCAACCAAAGCCCTAGGAAGTGCTGCAACCCATTCATCTCTATTAAGATCTGAAGGAATAGCGTCTAACACATTATTGAGGAGATTCTCCTTAGAGTATATAGCAGCAGCAGATCCATTATGTCCATCAAATAGCTGCAAAACATGGTTTAGTAAGAGCAGCCTACAAAATATGAAGGGGACTGTGAAGGATCAATATAACATAGATGAAATGTAGGTTTTATTCTTTATCAAAAAAAAAAAAAACATAGATGAAATGTAGGCACCAGTACTCCAATGGTTTTCAAGCTCATAGATAACTAATATAGTAGTAAAAAGGCACAAATATACCAAAACTGAACCAAAAACCACAAATCAGCATAAACAAAAATAGAGAAAATATAAGCAAAATCACGTCAAACTAACTGATGACTACATACCCAAAAGGCAAGCCTTTATATTCCTGTCTGGCTTAAAATATTGTGAAGACGAAGTCAATCTTTTGCCAAAAAGGGAAGACCTGTATACAGAAAATCATTCACGTCTAGCTAAGAGCCCACTCGAGATCAACCTAACCTTGAATTTCCCAAGGAATTCCCCATCATTAAACACCTGCATATTCTGATTCCTTTCAGCTATCAACTAGCATTTGAACGGTTTAGATCTAGACATGCACGTAATGGAATGTAGCACTAAGCAATTAAGGTCAATGATAGACACGGTAGAAATAACATTATTTTCCATGTTTCCAAGCAACCATTTTTAATGTATAAGTTTAGGGCCTCTAATATTAAGTTTCTGCGAATTTATCAACCTTCAAACTGCCAAAAGATCATGAATTGACATCCTATACAATCAACCCATATCTCAAAAGTAGTCGACCACGAATAACAAGAAACTCTAAATTCAAAGAACGTACTGAACGCAAGCACCAATCAATCAACATATCAAACCAGGGCAAGAAATTTTGATACAATCCCACGCAATGTAATATTCAAACAAAAAAACCATACCCCGAAAACGGAGTAAGTAGAGATCCCATCTCCAACCACCCTTTGGCATTCCGTCTTCAGTAAGGTAAAATCCTCCCCTTTCTTGCTCTGGCTGGCGTGACCATGGACAATTTCGGGCCTCTCAATCCTCTCGTTCTCCAATTCACGCTTGAGCAGCACCGAAAGCGGGACTGTGTGACGCTCACTCCTCGATGACATTGTTCTCGCCGCAAGAAATCCCAATACAGACTCTCGCCAAAGAATGTACCCACCCACCAACCTCTAATCCTCCATGTGCTCTCAGCAAAGCCCTGAAACAATCAACCAATTCTCAAGAATCAGACACTTAATAAATAAGTTCCCAAAATTTCCAACTTTGACCGGAAAATCATAGATTTCGAAAGCGTCACAGCGATCACTGAGACGAAAGAGTTAAGATCTTCAAATAAAATGGATACACATAGAAAGGAGAAATAATATTACAACCAAGAATTTATTACATAGAAAAATAAACCGTAATTCTCCATAACGGAGTAACTCATCGTAAACTGATCAGAAAACGCATATGAGAAAATAATGTCGTAAACCCATGTCAATGTAGATGATAACAAATCCACAGCAAGCTTTAAAAAGGAAAGATTTCACAAATTCTGATGGATACAATCACAAGATCGAGAAACAAAAATGAATTGAAAAAGGGGATATATTTACGGAAGGGAATGGAAGCTGACGGTGGCTACGAGCGGCGAAGGGAACGAGATGATAGCAATCGGAACAGGCGCTGCGACCAAGGAACATGGATCCCGGCGTACTGCAAAAATTCCATCGTCGAAGAAACACAAGAGTATCCAAAATTATAAAAATAGAACAAGAAGAAAAGCGCAAATCCAGCTGTTCTCTCCTCTTAAGCAGCCAACATGGCACCAAAGCGCAAAGTCCAAGCCCGTTCGGCGCCCACGACCCGAGCCGACGTGTGGGCTCGACCCAACATCGTTGTCTTTCGCTTGCGGCGCTTTCCGAACCGTTCGGATTAGGCAATTTTAGGGACGTAAAGGCCGACCCCATCTTCTAAAATGTCGATAGTTTGGGACATCTCGGACACGTGGTTTCATTATGTTAATGTTTTTTATGATATTTTCAGCGCGTAATTATTGTATAATTTTTTTAAAAAAAAAGTAAATATAGAATTTATATGAAAAAAATTAATTTTTTGATACTAAATTTTTTTTTTCAAAATAATTACGTGACGATTGTATATTTCACGATTGTATGTAATATTATTTATTTTATAATTAAAATAATTTTCTAATATGATGTACATCAAATTACGTATTTTTATAAATTTATTTTTATAATATTCTTTTACGATTAAAATATTTTTTATTTCTGCCATAATTACAAAAAAAATGTGATGAAGAATTACTCTACTCTTTTGTCAATGGGTTGGTTGGCGTTGCATAAGAAATCTCTTGTTTAAGTACATATTATCATCTCATATAAGAGTAGTTTTCATTTACAGCAAAAATATTCTCAAATTTATAATACTTCTCATCTCAACATATTTTATTTATTTATTAAAATCTCTATTTTTAATACAAATAAGCATTAATTTAAATAATAAATATTATAAAAATTTATTATTTATATAATTTTTAGAGTAGAACCCACATTTATATCAAAACCTACAAAATCTTCATCTCTCCTCCATTTCTCGACTACTTTTAAGAAGTCAAGAATTAAAGCTCGATTTGGATACAATAAATATTTTATCTTATTTCATCTCATTTTATTTTATCTTGTCATTCTAACTTTTTAAAATTTTCATATAAAATATAATAAATAATTCAAATTTTTTAAATTTTAAAATAATAATAATATTAAAAAATAATATTCTAAAAATATTTATTCAACTTTCATCTCATCTCAATTCAATATCCAAACGACACCTTAATCTTTTAACTTCTCAACATTTTACATCCAAACATCCTCTTCATCATTTAATTTAATTAAAGTTTCACATCAATAAGCATTGTTAATAATAATAAAGATTATTATAAGAAAATTATATCCATCATAAAAATTATCATAAAAATTATCATTAATAACATCTTTTAAGGGTATCATGTCAATTTGATAAGAGCCAAAGATTTGTCTCTTGTGGAGGGGTAACTATCGGACTGTTGTAGTTGTTGCTTGAGTAGTTATTAGTTAATTTCAAAGTATAAATATTATAATATTGTCATCGTATCATAAAATGTTAGTAGGTCTTATCATAAAATTTTAGACATAACCACTCTTTAAATCACGATATGTTCACACAATAAAACTATCCCGTTATAATCTAGAGAAATGATATTTACAATCGTGAAGTGAGTAAGTATCGTGTAATTTCTTTAAAAAGTGAGTAAATACATGATCGATATGAGAAAAAAAAATTAAGCTTTCAATAGTAAACCTCACTTTTTTTCAAAATGATTATGTGGCGCTCGCTTACTTTACGATTGTATATATTATTACACTATAATTTATAGGCTGAAAACACTTTATGCATGTTTGGGTAATGAAATAAGATAAAATTTTTGTGAGAAGTAGTGAAATAATTTAAGATCAAATATTTTATTGGATTTAAAAAAAAAAGATTTGAATAAAAATATTATAAAGTTAAAATATTTTTTTAATATAAATTTTTAATATTATTTTAATTTAAAATTTGTATTATTTTTTGTGTTTTATTTGGAAGTTTTGGAAAGTTATAATGATCATGTAATAATTAAATGATAACGTTGGAGATTTAAAATTGAAAAGTGTTTTG
The DNA here is from genome assembly GCA_029856935.1 of Cyclocarya paliurus. Lineage (NCBI taxonomy): Eukaryota > Viridiplantae > Streptophyta > Magnoliopsida > Fagales > Juglandaceae > Cyclocarya > Cyclocarya paliurus. The sequence continues at coordinate 16,356,121 of CM056959.1, read as the reverse complement.
TGTTTGATTAATATTTGTGAAAAAAATTATGAAAAGTTTTTAAGATAAGATGAGACTATGGGTGTAACCAGTCCGGTCCGGTTTTGAACAAAATCTTGGACCGAACCGGTATGATCGGTTTTGCATTTTTCAAAACCGATTACCTTCCGATTACCCTTTTAAACCGGTACTTCCGGTTTTACCGATTTTTGGTCCGGTCCGGTTTTCTCCTTTTTTTAAAATGTAAATTTGACATTAGTATAATATTAAACTAATAGTATTAATATTAGACTATTAGTATAGTTATATATTAGCATTAGTTATAAACTATATATTAGTATATCTATATAATACATTATCAATTACATTTTTATTTTTAAGATTAAACTTTTATTTTATAATAACATTATCTTATATATAATTATATTAATAGCATATGATCAAATAAATTACAAATGTTCATATTTAAGATTAACATTTTATGTTATAATTTATAAATTATAATATGAAATTATTTCATATATGATATATAATTAAATTAATATATATATAATATTTTGTATAATTTTAATTTTGTAAAAAACTTATATATAAAATATTATTTTTATATATATTTTATCAACCGATCCTGTCCGAAAAATTTTAAAACCGGAACTGGACCGATTCTGGCCGGTTTATGAAATATAAGAATCGGTTCGGACAGGTTTACCGATTTTTCAGTTTAAATTTACACCCCTAGATGAGATATCATCTAAGTGTCCAAAAAGACCTAAATAATTATTCTATTATTTGAATTATATCCTAAAACTGTTCGAGTGTGATAATATTTCTCCAAGCTGTCAACATTTTTTGTAACGTGGACTAACGTACAAAGAAAAGTTACCATGGGCTAATTGACATATTGTCATATGGCACATGTTTTATTTATTATGTCACGAGGATTAACGCCCAAAATAAAACCAATACTATAATTTTTATACCATACAAACAACACATGTATGCATACATACATATATCAAAAAGTCTATTTGCACTCGGGAGGAGTAACTCCCGTGTACACGTGCCTCCATGTGGATAAATGAAACACTACGTTTCATTTGTAAATTCCCTTCCCTGCGTTTCAACTGCAAATTCCCTACCCTTCAACGCAACACAAGGCACATCTCTGCTTCCATCTCTCTGCATTCATTTTTACAGGCAAAGAATGTACCCATTCTAAGTGAAGAAGCTTCGCCACCAAAATCAAAGCCAAATACCAAACCAGTACCACCAAAAAAATGGCATGTTACAAAAGAAAACAAGAAACCGAAATTATGAATGAATATAGCAACTGACGATGTTCCATTCTCTAAACACATAAATATTTTCATTTATGCAGTATCAAACGGGCAGAGACCCAACTGCAAAGGTAAAGGCTAATTCCGAGTACTCATTTTATGGATTCTCATGTGTTTAGCCATGCAACAATCTTTACTTGAACCAACTATTTTACTAGGTACCCGTCGTTGGTTGCAGAAAGGTAAAATTGTATTGATGGGTGGCCAAAGATATAGAAAAATAGAAAAAAAAAATTTGCATAAAACATAGCAAAGAATACTCATACCCACAATGAAGAGGAAAGTGAAGAGAATGAAGATGAGATGGGGGTTCAATGGCACAACGGTGCAGTTTCGACGGCACAAAGATGAGATGGTTGATGCCCGTTGCTCAAATGGCCAATAAATGAGGAGAATGAAGACAAGTTTTGAGATGCAAAAAAGGAATGAGTTTGGCGCCTAAATGGGATGGGTTTATGAAATCAACTTTTTTTAAAAAAATATTTATTAAAATAATAATATAAAAGTGACGTGGCTAATACCACCTCACATGATTCCGCAATAGATACTCAACAGCGGGTACCTGTAGCAGAATTATATATATAAATATATATATATTTATATTGGAGGTAAGCACTACGTAGAGGCTTAAAAAAAATGTTTTAATTATAAATGAATTTCACAAAAATAAATTTATAAATTGATCTGACATGTCAAATTATAAATTTATTTTTATTATAAAATTAATATAACATATTATATAAAGTCACGATCGATTTGTGAATTGAGAAATATTTTAACCATAAAAATATTTTATAAAAATAAATTTATAAATTGGTGTGATTTGATACAGTGTATTAAATTATAAAACTAATTTAATTATAAAATTATTCTAATATATAGTATAAAGTTATATTAATTTGCAAGTTTATTGTTGTAGAATTTCTTTTTTATGTTATAACACTACTGTAAATTTACTTTTGAGAAATTGTTACGAACACCTATCAACAAAAAGGCAAAAAATAAAAAAAAACTAAAAAGTGGCGAGATTGTTGTGTTATGTGTGGGGCCTGCGGACCATAGCGCGTGGGCCCACTGAGACAGTGATTTATTTCATTTTTTCAATATAAGGATTGTTTGACCTCCACGTGTATGCCCCGTAATTCTCGGCGCCAGTTAGTCTTTGAACAAATTCATCAGCATGGCCCACACGCACCCAACGTGCATGCACAAAGTGGCTTTTCTTCTTTGTTTTCTTTTCATTTTTTTTTTTATTATTATTACTATTATTAACAGCTTTACATAAAATTTTTATTTTTATTTTTATTTTTCTTGTGTACCGTAAGATTGTAGAAGAACTCTAATTATTATTATTATTATTATAATTATTTAAAAGTCCAATGAAACAACGACTATAGGCTTTGCACCTATAAAATGCTGGATTTATAAATATCTTATGAATATAAATTTATATCAATCTAGTTAAATATGATAAGTCAATTTATTACCCATTTGATTTAAAGTTTCGGAGTCTAATAAATAATTTTAAAAAATTATATAAAATATTTAAACTTTTATTAAAAAAACTTTAAATGCTATCGTATATTTAATCAAAAGTAAATAGCTTTTCATTAATAGAATTTTATAATTAAAATTTTATATATTAAAAAGATATATTATTTACAGAAATTCTAAATAGTAACTTATTTCACCATAAAATGAATTTTACAATTCAAGGTATTAAACCCTAATCAGTTTCTAAATTTATTTTTTATGATTCTTTTTTCAGTAAAGAAAGCCTTTCTGTGTAAAGAAGCTGTGGGGTCAATTGAATTGGGGCGTGTAGTTACGGAGACGAGAGGCGCGTGTGGTGCTAAAGCTATCCTAAATGGTTGGGGACAAAGTTACAAACACCGCGTGAATGAAAGAACTTGATTAATAAGAGCGAGCCAAACGGCTGAATAGCGCTTTACGGCTTGAGAAAAAATGGCTTAGCGGCTTAGTAGACTCCCCCCAAAACAAGAAATCAGAAGTCGTCGTAAAAATATTTCACACAAATTTTTAAAAAATATATTATTTAATCCTCTCAATAATATTGTTTAAAGTTATATGTATTTTATTTTTTTAAAATATTTTAAAAACAGAATGAAGGGATCATTTGGATTCAGAGATGAGTTGAAAAGAATTGTGAATAATAGAAAATAATATTTTTTAATATTATTATTATTTTAAAATTTAGAAAAATTAAATTATTTATTATATTTTGTGTGAAAATTTGAGAAAGTAGTTTTAGAATTTAAAAAAGTTAAATTATTTATTATATTTTGTGTAAAAATTTGATAAATATGTAATGATGAGTTGAGATGAGTTGAAGTGGTTTATGAATCCAAACTACCCTAAATGAACTAGCCAACTAAAATCACGTTAATTTAAAAAAAGAATATGTCGAATTTGTACACCTTAAGATTGAATAAAGTATTACTTTTTTTATAAATTAATATATTATATCAAATTACGTCAATTTAAAATTTTATTTTTATAAAATAATTAAAATATTTCTCGCATAAAAAATTATGAATACTTGTTAATATAAACAAAAAGTTTTTTGAAAATACGATTTTATTTTTTAAAAGAAGAAGAGGGTATCGTACAATGTATTCGTAAATCCTCACTTACAGGAATAGAATATCATGATTTTGTTTGACAAATACTAGACTCACATGAACAAAAATTGAAAAATAAAAGATTTTATAATATCCTTTTCTTTTCGGACCCATTATATATTTATGCAAATATAATATTGTGGAGTTTATAACTTTATATATTGTGCCTCACTAAATTATTAAAAAAAATATTTTAATAAAAAAATCATCATTCCCTTATGAAAAATTTTATTTATCATCTACACATGCTACACATCACATTTTATTTTATTTTATTTTCTTAGTAAATGTGTAATATATGGATGATAAGTAGAATAATTCAATTAATTTAAGAAAAATAAAATTAAAAAAAAAATGAAGTGTGTGGTGTGTGATGTATGAAGATGATGAGTAGCAACACTCTTAACTTATTAGCAGATGAATGCTATTCTATTTCAAGATTTTATCACTTCCAAGTTTTAATGGTTTTCATATCGTATTTTAAGTAATTTCTTGCATTAATCATTTAATATTAAAAGCTACTTAAAACATGCTGCATCACTTAACATAATTTATAAATTCATGATAGAAAGTAGCATTGCTTGTTCTAATATATAAATTTAAGTAATTTCTCGAGGTGACAAACTTGTTCTAAGAGCATTGGCATTGACTTCATCAAAAGCCTAGCCAAATGTAAAATATGATGAATCTCATCAAAAAAGAGCTGCATTGGATTAGCTAAAAACATAAATGTGAAACTTTTAGCTACAGTAAATTTATGGGTTTCTTCAAATTTGAAGGGCTACTATTCACTCATCAAATCTATTTTTTATTCATTTTTAATCTCCAAAGGTCTTTTCTATTCACATTTAATCTCCAACTATCTTATAATAATAATGTAATAATTAAATTAAATTATTAATTAACATATGATTAGTGTGATTATAAAATATGAATAAAAATAAAAATATTATTATTAAAAAAATAATATTATATTATTATTTTGATGAATCCAATAGCTAATCCAATGTGGGATTATAGATATGAAGGTATTACATTTATGGAAAATATGTACTTTTCATCAAATTTTGAAGATGAATTTGATAAATCCAATGCTAGTGCTCTAACTTTATAAATAAAAAAATGTCAGATTGAATAGTAACATGAACAATAAAAAATATTTCACTTTTACATGCAAATTTTGTAAATTTCTCTTGTGAAAATATGGAGAGTAATATTACAAAAGGGAACTGATACACTGATAGACTAAAGACTAGTTTGAATAGTGAGGGTGAGATGAGATAATTTTAGATGAATTGAATAAAATAGTATTAAAATATTATTTCACTTTTACATATTTCACTTTTACATGCAAATTTTGTAAAATTCTCTTTTACATATTATTTCACTTTTACATATTATTAGATGAACAATAAAAAATATTTCACTTTTACATGCAAATTTTGTAAATTTCTCTTGTGAATATATGGAGAGTAATATTACAAAAGGGAACTGCTACACTGATAGACTAAAGATTCGTTTGAATAGTGAGGGTAAGATGAGATAGTTTTAGATGAATTGAATAAAATATTATTTTTTAATATTTTTATTATTTTAAAATTTGAAAAAGTTGAATTGTTTATTATATTTTTTATAAAAATTTAGAAATGTTGTAATGATAATATGAGATGAGACGAGATGAGATAATTTCTGTATCCAAATGAGATCTAAAACCAAGAAAAGTCAATGAGTGTGCAATTTTTTTTTTCAAACATTTTTTTAAACCCCTTAATCATTTTCTAAAAAAAAAAACCACAAACTCATTAAAAAATAATTTTTTTAACCATTAAATAAAAGGAAAAAAAGAAAAAAAAAATACAATCGGTGACTTCTCTCGATGATATTCCTAAGTGGGAATATCATTTCCCTTACAAAAAACAGAGAAGCGTAAAGCGTTGCTATCAACCCTCTTGAACGACTTTTAACCATATTTTTCAGGTCAGTTTCTAAACGTGAAAAATCAAAAAGTTCCTAAAAAGATGGCATAGAAAAGGGAAAAAGGTGAAGAAAGAAATCAAGAAAGAGAGACACATTAACTAGGCAAAAGAAATGAATGATCTAAAAAGGAAAGGGATATTGACTTTTTAGGCGGGTGTAAAAAAAGGGATGGTGTAAATGCAAAAGTAAAAATAAACAGTTCTTTTAGGGCAACCGGGGGAGGGAACCCTGCGGCATCGGCTAGCCACGTCAGCTAAATTAAAAAAAAAAATGGATGGAGATGGAGAAGAGTGAGAAGAAAATAAAAAATAGAAAATGAGGAAAGTTGAAATCAAATAAAAAAAAAACGGACGGAGATGGAGAAGAGCGAGAAGCTAAAAAGGTAAGGGATTCTGGGAGTGACCCATTGTTTTGGAGGTTTTGACTTGTTTGAAAATGGTGATGGCTTAGTTTTGTTTCTTAATGATGATTTGATGAAGATTAATAATGATGGTTAGTGGCTTTTGTGATTCGGTGGGTTTGGATTTTCTTCATCTTGAATGGGGTTCAGTTTTAATTTTTTACTTCAGTATTCAAAGCTAAGATTTTGGTCGGTTTTTGTTTAGGAATTAGGCAGTACACTGTGACCTATTTGCAGCCCCCAACGAAGAGCCACTTGTGCAAGAGTCTTCCCCAGTTTTTTTGCAAGCCAAAGGAGAATTGGGTTTTTAATAACCTCTTTTTTTATAATTTCCATAGCAAGGGAACCCAATGGTGAATAGCCCTGAAATGAGAAAAAAAGTTGATGACTGAGTAACCAGAAAACAAAGCCTCCAACTTCTTTGTAGAGAAATTACTTACTCTAATGGCTCGAGCCTTTCCAGAATCATATAGCGCCTCTATTGCTTTCCATGTGCTTAGTATGTCTAGCCGTGTAAGGTTTTCGGACTTAATGGAGTATTAATGGAGTAACCAAGAACAAAGGAAGGTACGGAGTTAGTGGCGGAGAGTGGAGATAGAGAAGACGAAGAGCAGACTTCTGTCTTTGTGGGAATGGGCTTCATGGAGATGGAGAAGTCCCGAAGCGATGAAGGGGATCAAAATAGAAACGACGTTTTTTTATTTTGCCATGTCGAATGCGATGCCGCGGGGGTTCCCTAAGTCAGTTGCAAATGGTATTTTTCAAAAGAGCAATGCTATACGGAAGCCACTGTATTGGTGCACATTGTGCACTCATTACGTGGCTTCCTCCCATCCTTTCTTTTTTCTTTTTTTTTCCTCGCTGCTCTCACTACTCTTTCTCTCTCATCACTCGTTCTCTCTCATCACTCTTTCTCTCTTGCCCGCTCTCTCTCTCTCTCTCTCATCACTCTCTCTCTCGTCGCTCTCTCTCTCTCAACACTCTCTCTCTCCTCACTCTCGCTCTATCTCTCATCACTCTCGCTCTCTCTCTCTCATCGTCCGTTTCTCCGTCTCTCTCTTCTCGCAACTCACTCTCTCTCTCTCCTCACTCTCGCTCTCTCTCTCATCACTCTCGCTCTCTCTCTCATCGTCTCTCTCTCTCGCAACTCGCTCTCTCTCTCTCACTCTCACTCTCTCTCTCATCACTCTCTCTCTCTCTCTCATCTTCTCATCTCTCTCTATCTCTCTCTCTTCTCGCAACTCTCTCTCTCTCTCTCATCTTCCATCTCTCTCTCAGCTCTCTCTCTCTGCAACTCTCTCTCTCTCATCGTCCGTTTCTCCGTCTCTCTCTCTTCTCGCAACTCGCTCTCTCTCTCTCATCTCTCTGCAACTCTCTCTCTCATCACTTGACTTTAATTTTAAATCTGGTGAAGACACATAATGTAATTTGGTGAAGAAACGTAATGTGTGTAATGGTTTCATCCAAACAGTGGCTTCTAAGAAGATTAATTCTTTTCAAAAACAAAAGTGTTGGCTTAAAATTTAAATGAATATTCACAAGAAAAATTCTATTTACAACCAGCCGGGGAAACCCCCGCGTAACCGGATAATAAAATATTTTTTCTTCTCTCTCTTCAGTTCGTTTGGTTTTCAAACCAAACTCATCTCACTCATTTTTCAAATTTCAAAACAAAATATAATAAACAATTTAACTTTTTCAAATCTCAAAACAATAATAATATTAAAAAATAATATTCTAACAATATTTTATCATCTAAACTCAACTTAATTTAACTCACTTCAACATCCGCACCCAAATTTCTCTTTTTTGAACCTTTCTTCCTCTCAATTTCACTATCTCTTCAGTGCAGCACGCCAGTTGATTTCTCCTTCAGAAACCGATCGAGTTCTTCCATTACAATGATCGAAGTTCCATAAATTTTATCTTAGAATCCAAATCTGCAAGTTCATCTGCGGGATCCTACATATAATATAAAAAATACATTTAATAATTAATTAGTTGCGCAGAGCCAAACGAAGTGAAATCAATTCAGTGGCTCTATCTTTTCCTCACAACTCTTAAACAAAGCTGCATATACTTTTCTGAACAAGAACCAAATCGAACCCAACAACACCATTTTGCTCAAATCACGAAATAATCACTTCTAACCCTTGAAAACCCTACATTTTATGAGAAGCACAAAATTTTAAAAAAATGGAATGTGAAATCCACAAAGAAATTGAATTTTTTTTTGGGGGGAAAGGGTTAAAATACCAGTTTCTTGGACTCGTTTCCATTCTACATGTGCAGTTTCCAAGCATCAACAGTGTGGCAAATAATCACTTGGCCCTCTTCCACCATTTTCTCTCTGATTCATTGCTTCGTTCGGTACTTTAAACTTTCTCAACTTGCAAGATAAGAAGCGGAAGATATTTGTGTGGGGGAGAGAGAGAGAGATTTGTGTAGTATCTAGTACCTGCTTCAGCTCCTTGGAAAGGTCCAAATATGATTGAACGTTGTGCGAGATGAATGGAGATTGCAGATTGCAGATGAATGAACTGACTGCTTTTTTTTGTTTTTGTTTTTAAATGTAAAAGTTGATGTAAATGAGAAAGGAGGTACATATACGAATAAAAAAATGATATTGTGTCAGCCGGTTGCACATCGGTTTCGTATTGGCGGTTGTACCTAGAAGGGCTGCCATTCCATATTTCATTACACATATATATATATATATATATATATATATATATATATATATATTTAACCAAAAAATATTCACAATTTCTTACTATTCACTTACACTCCACACTCTATATTTTATTTTTTATTTTTTTAATCAAATATTTTTTATATGGATAGTGAATAGAAAATTTGAAATAGTTTAAAAAGAATAAACTCAAAATTTTTTTTTTTTAAAAATATTAAAAATTTTAAAAAATAAGTATGAAGTGTGGTGGTGGTTGTGTAACAAAATCCATATATATCACCTTGTCAAAATAAGGCCATCGCTTGAATGCTTGAGAACTTGCCCTTGAGAGTATTTTTTCATGAAAAAATAACATATATACGATCATTTTTACAACTTTTTATACAATTATGTTTTAAATTGAGGATATTTCTGTAAAATGATTTTATTTTTGTAAGTTATTGTATAAAAAAAAATCCATCACTTAAAACTTATAAAAAAAATATCATTTTATAGAAATATCCTCAATTTAAAACATAATTGTATAAAATATTGTAAAAATGATTGTCTTTATTGACATTAATCCAAATATGTGAGACTGACTTGTCAAGAGCTTGATGGCATATGACCTTGTTCTCTAAATAGAAAAATGGATTCAAAACTCCCCACCCCTTGTATAAAAAAATAATAATAAAAAAAATAAAAAAATCTATATATAAGACCAACCCGGATTTCCCGAATTATGTACTCTCAATTTTTTGCTTTGTAATTTTTGCATGAGGGTATTAGGAATCTTATACTCCATTGTTGTGATTCTTATTTACTTTACAACAACAGCACATCACTCTCTTTGCAACCCAATTATATATCTCTCTTCCGCCCTTTTTGTCTACCCGGACTCTCTGCTGAGTCCATGACCAGAGTGCATTGGACCTAAAAAGAAATCTATTTGCAAGCCTATTTTTTTGTGTCGCAAAACTCTTGGACGAAAGATCCGCTTCATTCATAAAAGGGTGAACCTGTCATCGAGAGATTAAAGTCTAGAGCGACGCATGCATTTGATGGGATTAAAAGGAGCATTCTTCTTTGTGGGAATAAACCAACGACCATTTGAAGGACTTGATTTGAGATCCCAATCTTTGACATTCTTGGGAATACAGACATCAAAAAGCATTTGACCAAGCACACCATGAACACTAATGCTTGGTAGACTATGCAGGTGGATCAAACCTTGCTTGTGTTCATTTTGCATTGAACCAACACCTATGCCATCGCAATACTCCATCGAAGTGGGTAAGAAGTAATTGTCACTTGGTCTGGTAGCAACTTCGCAAAAGCTATTCGAGTTCTTTGTTGCTGCTTTCCTGGGGTCACCACAGATTGGCTCAGGGATCTCATTCCCTGTTCCCTCCATGCCCATCCTTTCTCCATCAAGTCGAGTTGTTCGCAGAGAATAAACTTTAGCTGCCTTACCAAGAAGCTCAGTCAAGGCAGCTTTGTATTCAATTGGATAATGCCGAAAATGACCTGGGACAAGATCAAATCACACAATATCATTTAAGAATATCATAGAAAGGAGTATTCAGGAATGAAACCAAGTTCGGTTTCATAAGGAATGGGAAGAATAAACCAAGCACCGATTATGTCTTTGTCAATTTGTCTAAGGAAAAACACAAAGAAACAAAATTTTAAATTGTATCATAACCGGGTACATGCTTACGTGTTACTACCCAAATTTGTATATAAATGACGTCTTCCTTTTGAATTTGCAACACCGAATGTGTATTTGAGCGCATTCAGGATGTAACTAGGATGGTTTCAGCACCATTCAATATATGTAAGATAGTGTATGTTAACTAACACAAAGGCATTAAGTTTAGAAGCAGACCTACGTGAGGAGAGTCTTTCCACCTCACCAGCTTAACATCACCCCCAAGCTCTTGAATTCGTTGAGTAAAATTGCAGATAACTTCGCAAGGAGCAAGATTGTCATTTTCAGAGCAAAAAATGAGATATGGGGCCTTCATGCCCTGTAGAAAAAAAAAATTCGATAAATGCAGAAGAAAATGAAGTAAAAATGTAAGGACGGTAAGTTCTCATACTAGGATAAAAAAAAGAAACAATAGTTATTGCCCCATACTTACAATAGAAGAGTACAGAGTCTGCCAATATTCAGCACGCTGTGATTCAAATCTGCTGAGGAAGAGGGTATCAAGACCAGAAGAAATGCTGTGGGCAATCCACGATGCTAACCATGGTGGATGGGACATTTTGAGAACAGTTGGGTGAAGAACAAATCTTGTGTCCAAATCGCTGGTAAAATCAACCGGACTGGAATCATAGATATGACCAGATATGCAGTATCTAACCAGTCGGAAGTCATCCTTCACGAGAAAATAATAATAATAATTATTATTATTATATTTTGCTGAAGTTCTTAAATCAAGTGAGCTCTGAAATTCTTAAATCATGTGAGCAGAGCAGCAAACATGTTTGCCCCCACCATATAAAGCCGGCTGGAAAATAAAAATAATAATAATGAGTTTCTCCTTGATATGCATTTTAATACAATGGAGACTAATCTCTGCTTGATTGCAAAATAGAAGGGGGAGGAGGGTAGAAGAAAATAAGAGAATACCAGATTTTCCTGTCCTTCACACTTTCCATCAATTATCTGCCACAAAAGATAAATCTTTTTACTTATCTATATCTCTGAAGGATTTTTTTAATTTCTTATAGCTGCACTGATACCTTATACCTACTGAGAAAGCCCTTTTCAAACTCACATATAAAGGCCGCCTTTACTTTAAAAGAAATTACCTGAAGGACCTTGTACATGCAAGCTTTAGGACCACCAGAAAAAGAAGCAAGGACTACAGGGCATGGACTAATCTTTAGCTCCTACACATCCAAAATAACAGAAAAGGCATTTATCAGATGACCTTGTCCAATGGATGAAACTTGCAAAAACTTGAGCATGAAGAGCACTAAAGTTTACTTCTTGAAAAGGAATATAGAGTGCTACCTTAGTTTAAACAAAACATTTGGTTCTGGAATGAAATAATACAAAACAAAAAAGATAAAAGATTCTATAAGTCGTTGCTTTCCTAATTTTGGACCCGCCCAAATCGATGGCATTGAAACTGAAGCAGGAATTCCAAAAGATCACAGTTCCACAAGCATTCAATAAGAATAGGTTAAAGAAACAACTGAATAAAAGCTTTCATCACCTGTTATTGTAGGATAACTAAAATAAGCACTGACCTGAGCAAGTTCAGTGAGAACATTAACTGCTAGAGTCGTGGCCTTCTCAGGGAAAAACCTGCAGAGATAACAGATAAGGTCCAAAATCAATATCACATTAAAAAATGAAAAAAAAAATAGAAAAGAGGAATTACAAATTTCATCTTTTAATTCTGGTGCCAGAAAATGAATACGCGGGAAAAACTGTAGTCACTTCAAACAAGCATATCTAAGATTATCGAGTCGACAAGCACTAATACTACAAATGAAATTGTCAAAACAAACTCATTAATATAAGAATTGCATACGTGCTGGTCAATATACTTCCATTGGTGTGTTTTCACAAAAAGCAAACATGAGATAACAGATCCAGTCTTTCGCTAAGATTTCAAATAGCCGTCCTGATTCAAGTTGTTAATTTTTTGCAACTAAATTTGACATAAATGATTCATTGTTCAAAGAGATACCAATATTCCCGTGCGCAATACTTGTTGTCAGACTCAGAACCCATGTCTCAAGGCAAGATCAGCAGGGGCGCATACATATCTCAGTATAAATCGAAAGGACCTTTGTTTACTTGCAATATATTGAATCAACTACCGTTAAGAAGAATCGTGACTTAGAGAGTTACCCAAGTCTCATCCAAAGCAGCCCAATTTAGAGTCTAGCCAATAAAGCTCTAATTTACTGAAAAAATAGAAGAACAGGCTCTAGTCTTTTCACAATTTTTATGAACAATAACCAGGTTAGCTAACTTTCATTGATTAAAAAAAATCAATAATTCAGCAGCAAGGTGTAAATTTCCCACTAAAACAGCTTATTAGTAACCCGCCAATCTAACCCCAAACGCTCAATCTCACAGATTCAGATATAAAACGTAATCAAATCGAGAAACAAATAATTGAACTCACATATTGAGAAACTCGGGATGGCAGACAAGTGAATTCCATCCCAAAGAAGCGTAGAGCTCTACGTAGCTCTTCACGTGCCTCTCCTGGCTCGACATCCATGCGAATACCACCACTATCCCCTCTACTTTCCCACCCTTTTCCCTTCTTCCCCAATAACATCTGCCCCCAAATCCCCACATTTCCTCCTTTTTCTCCTCTTTTCAGGAACTCAAATTCCTGGAATACATTTGCCAATTTCTGTACTGGGACACACTTATCCAAAAAATGGGAAAATCTCACCGCGGTGAAGCGAACTTCGACTTTTATCAATGGACTAAAGAAAACAGAGTGGTACTAACAATTGGGCAGAGAAGATGACAGAGAGCTTTCAGTTTTTAAGCTAAAATTATGCAGCCGTTTTCTTTTGTAAGCAACAGACCAACTTGATAAGATACAGTCATTAAGATAAGATGATGTCTTTTGAATGATTTATTTTATGCCATTTTTTCTTCCACGGCAATTTTGTGGATATACTCGTTGAGATTAATGGTTGACCCAAAACCTGAACGCTGGAGACGTGGGAGAAGTCTTGACAATGGCTTGAACTGGGATTGATGATGAACGCTATATGAACTGGTATATTAATATTTATCGAGCTTGTTTTGGTTTATTAATATTTATCGTTATTTTTTTTGTATTGTTTTCAAAGATTGCAATACGTGACACCACTCGTGAACATAATATAAACACAACATGAAATTAACAGGTTGGGCTTGATGTTAACGAGTTTGAGTCAAAACATGTTGATTCGTTAAATACGATTTATAAACAAATCAATAATGGATCAACTTGTTTAATATGAAATCAACCCATTTTGATTCATTTAGAATTTATTTCAAAATTAAAATTTTATTATTACAAGTTGTAATATTAGTATTTCTCAATATGCTTATGTTTTATTGTTTTTATTGTTGGGATTATAATTTTAGACCTATGCTTATATCTGTTATTGTATAGTTTGTAATATTGGTTTTATTATATTTTAAAATTTGAAATATATTGATATATATTTTTAAGATATTATGGTTATTAATTAATATAAATTTTAATTTTTATGTGAAATTATGTTGATTAGGTAAAATGAGTTATGCGTTTTAATTCAACTTATTTACATAAAATAGACGAATTTAATTGAGTCATGTTGTGTTAGCGTATTTCTAATTAATTGTTAAATGGGTCAAAACGGGTGACACTACACAACCCGTTTTCTAAATTAATTGAGTTAGGATTTGAAAGTTTAATACGTTTAACTTAATTAGTGGGATTTAAGTTGATTTATATAATCGAATATTCATAACTTAATACGATGCGAACACGATAAAAAAACACAATTTAACACCTCTACTTTTTTTTATACTGTAGTGGATTGTTAAAAGTATTTAATTATATATATATATTGTTTTATTCTAGAGTATCAATGTTGTGAAAGACGAAAACTATGATTTCGATTTATAAAATAATAAAGATTTAAATATTAATTTTGTAAATATATATATATATATATATATATATTTAAAAAATGGTCATATTTTATGGGAAACATTCTTGGGCCGTGGCTCCCATATTAGTTGGGGGGATCATGATTGGAGATCCAAAGTGGTCCCCAATTTCTCTCTGTTTTTTGTCAAGAATTTTCAAATGCATGACAATTATGTTATTATCCATAATAAATGAGGGCAATAACATAATTTTATTATTCATGTTGACCTAGGAGTGAACTTATAATAAAAATTCCAATCTAAAAGGTAAGTTGTTATGAATAGCGTATTTTACAAGTATGAAAAAAAAGAATAGTGTATTTTAGAAAAAGATTTTAGTTTGAGGTTTTTTAAACTACATTTTAATTAGATAATTAGGTAAGTTGGAATGGTTTCATTTATTTGGATATCTTAAGGTTCGCAAAATAAAATTTGATCATATTTAATTGTTTTATTTTTGAGTTATTCTACTTAAAAGTTTTACACCATACAACTATTGTTATTTTTCATCTTTTTATTTTTTTCTCTCTATAAATGTGTGGTGTATAAGTGTTGAGTACAAATTTTTTTTTTCTTATTGTTATTTAGACACATGAGTGTGAGTTAATTTTGTATTTATATTTTTCGAAATTTAAGTTTGATTGGTTTATACATATATATTTATTTATGATATATATTTTTATTTGGTTGTTTAGGACGAAATCTCCTATATAATTTTTTAAAGAGAAATTCTATTTGTAATTTTGAATGAGGGGTAAAATGAGAAAATTGCAAATAGGCTTATACGAGCAATCTCCATTTGGAGAGAGAGTGTACGTAGACTAACTCTTTTTTAAAATGTGAGATTTGTCCTTAAGAAGTGAGTTTTTTATATGAATTTTAGATTGAGAAATATTATACTCATAAAAGGATTACACAAATGTAATCTCACAAGCTCATGTGATTTAATATGATTCATTAATTTATAAAATTAATATTATTATAAAATAGATCTAACAAATCACATAAAATCACGTTAGTTTATAAAATTATTTTATATAATGTCTTTATAGCTGTAGTAGTCTTTCATATTTATCCTCTTAAAAAGAGTATTCGAGACTCACGTCTTATATAAATTATTTCCATTCCTATCTTTCTAATTTATTTTTAAATTTAAAATGAGATAATGGATGCCCTGGTCGGTAAAATAAATGAAAAAAAAAATTGCTAAATTGCAATCTGTCATTCAGAAATTATACCGAAGTGCACACCGTTGCAGCTGAAAGGTGCATGGCACTTAAAAGGCTTAAAGCACAAGATTAGCAGACAACAACACATTTACAGCACTGCACGGCATAAAGAAGCAATCAAAATCACCGCCCTTTTCACTCATATTTGCAGGAAGCAAAACAAGTGGGGCGGTTTATCATCAATAAAACAAAGCAAAGTTTTTTGATTGATTATTGCGATCCGGTTGATCTATCTATTATCTACCCTGAG
The DNA here is from genome assembly GCA_029856935.1 of Cyclocarya paliurus. NCBI lineage: Eukaryota > Viridiplantae > Streptophyta > Magnoliopsida > Fagales > Juglandaceae > Cyclocarya > Cyclocarya paliurus. Next base: position 16,339,965 of record CM056959.1, on the reverse strand, counting down.
GTGGATAGAAAAGGATCTCCTGTGCGAGGTAAATTGTTGTGAGAGACAGATACGGTGATAGAGAGATGGTGGAATGAGGGTGAGGAAGAAGAAGAAGGGAGGGAGAGAGGGACATGGCGCTGGGAAGAGTGAGGTGGGGTTGCTCGTACAGGAAAACCACTTTGGTCGTTTGCTCCATCAACATTGTAATCGCTCTTTACGTTCTTCGCTCTCTTTATTCTTCTCTCTACATCTACTCCGGTAACGTCTCGAGAAACAGTAAGTCTCTCTTTTCGTTTCCATCCTCTTCAGCTTTAAATAATTCTTGCTATTTTTGGCTACGCCCACTTTCTGTTTTGGGGATTTTATGAAAACCCGGTTCTAAAGTTTTATTTTTTAATTATTTTTTTCAGTTGTTAACTATACCCCGGATCAGATTAGGAAAATGGAAGAATCGATTCGGATTCGGAGAGCGTCCGAACCGTTGGAACTTGTTAAATTGGTAAGATCTGTTTTAGGTATATGTATATATTTCGATCGGCATATTGAGCGTTAGTGTTGTTTGAGCTGTTTTGCTTAGGGGTTCCTGAAATTCGTTGTTATGGCCTATAGGTGAAGGAACTTAAGGAGGGGCTTTCTAGAGGAGAGGATGTGGTCGAATTGCCACGCCCTTTAAAACAGAAGATCTCCGACGAGATTTTGGAGAGGTTGAAAAACTTGAATGTCAGTGCCAACGTCACTGAGCAGCGAGGTGGGTGCAACTTAATTCCTTCTAATGTGGGTCGGCTGATGGTAGTGAAGGGATTGATTTCACTAATTGTGCTCTGCGGTTGATAATTTTTTTAAGGCTAATGCTAGAAACTACACTACTCTCCCATTGTTTAATAATAGTTGGATTTATATATATAAACTTTCAACCTCTCACCCTTATTTGCCATGACTCTCTATTAAATATGGCGGGTTTCTGTGATTTGGCTGATACATTTTTTCCTGGATTTTGATCTTTATCTATAAAAAGAGATATTTTCTTTTTAACAATGATTGATCTGAGCTTATTAAATATTGCCACGCCAATAAACTGGGATAATGGTGGGATAGTTGTGCACTTTATAGCATTTTCCTTTTCGGAAACATTTATGGAAGTTATGTTTAAGATATGGCAGTTATGTTATGCTTAAGATATGGCAGTTTGTTCTTTAAAGCCTTAAGTTTCTTGAAGTCTCAGTAAAGCTTTTGTCCGATGTTTTACTAGTTTTAGCTAAAATCTTTTTTTTTGATAAGTTTAGCTAAAATCTTAATCAACTAGGCCCTTTATATTTGCATTGAGTTAACCTTTGTTCTGGACTTTTATGTTTGGCTTTTCTGTTCGATGTCTTGTTTTACTACCAACATATGATTATGCTTTCTGCTTCCAGTTCATGTCTATTCCTTGTTCTGTTTTTTTGAGCTGAATCATTCCATATGTTCCAAACTAATAATTTAAGTGGGAAACTCCTTGCTGAGGGCCTGTTCAGCCCCGGGATTTGGGACTTTGCGGACACCAGGTGCCAATCAAAAAAAGAAAGCAGGGTGGGGTTGGGGAGGAGACCATGAAAGGGCTTTTTCGTTCCGTTAGGAATTAGTATATAACTAATGGTCATGCTCTTTCTCAGATAATAAATTCTTTGCTTCTACATCCTCTGAAACCTTACCCCAGTACCATCACACACATTTTACTAGCTAATGTGTAGTTCCATGATATGATTCTGAGGTATTGTATGCTGCAAAAGTTTTAGAGTAATTTGCTTTTGGCTGGGGATCATATTCTACTTGTATTTTGTCTGAGCTGTCTGTTTTACTCTTGAAGTCTAGTCATACCAAGTTCACTTTTATTCTTAAAATGTAAGCAAGATTGCATATGAATTAATGCTAGATTCAGCTTTACCTCTGTGTTCTACTAAGTTCCTCTTTTGTTGTTACCATATTTATCTTGGCTACCATAATCAAAAACCATCATTGCAGCTGTGAGGCCATTATTGTTGGCACCATTGGTCTTGACACCATGAATGCCATGATCACCTCTGTCACAGCGATTGGCTGACATGTATCTTTGAAATATTATACCACTATTATCATCTACCGATAAAAGAAGTATGTATACCGCAAATTTACTAAGGTCTACCATGATTCACCTAGAATTCACTTGTGACTTACTTACTGCCTCCTTGAGACTGCTGTTGCTTTTACCAACAGTATTTATAGATCTATTCAATACCATCATCACTAGAAGCTACACTATCGCCAAATTAATAGTGTCATATTATTGCAACTGTTAGTATCACACCATTGCAGCTCCTTGGAACTACTTATCTCATTGCCACTACATGACCTCCATTGCCAGCTCCATGGAGTTGGTTAGTAAACATATCCTTTGATAGGGGGTTTTAATAATTAGTTTCAGAACTTTTTTCTCCTTGATATAAGTAATAAAAGAAGCTCAAATAAAAAATTATGACTTTTTATTAGGAAATGGCCGCCCTCTAAATTTTCATCTAGAAGTAGCTGGACGTGCTGATTAGGTTTTCTTCTCTGTCGGTAATAAAGTGTAAAAGGCAAAATTCAAAGAATGGAACCTCCTTGCTGAGGGAAATTGACTTCTCTAGTAGAGTCCGGTTAATAGGAGTTATGCCCAAAAGGTTGGTAGACCTTTTTGCAAATTGGAGAAGTTTATATGGCAGTCCCCAAATTGCAGCAGTGTGGAAGATGGCTCCCATATGTTTAAGGTGGTGTATTTGGAAGGAACGGATGGTAGAAGTTTTAAAGATTTTGAACGGACAATGGATGAACTTAAAAGCTTCTTCTTTAATACTTTGTTACATTGGGTAATTACTTTAGTTTTTTTTTTTTTTAATAATTACTATAGATTTTAACAGACGAAGCTTCCTTAATTTCCTTGTGGAACTGGGGAAAAAAAATAATGGAACCTTCTTACATTGTCTATACTGTTGTGCAAATGTTTTAAGCTGTGAAGTTAATAGATTGATTGTAAATGAAATAAGCAAGTTAGCTTTACTGCTGAACTGCAATTTGGTTTTTTCATTCAATGGAAATGTGATTAATTTTGATGCCTAAGGCTGCCCTACTTTGTCTCTTTGACCAAGATGCTCAATAAAATATGGCCAAAAGGCTCTTTTTGAATTATGATTGATCTATGAAAGATCCTACTGTGATATTGAACCTTAGAAAACTAAGAGGGGGGGCCTCGTGGAAAGTTGTGGTGGATTCTAAATTGGGTGTGCTTGAGGTGGATAATATTCTAATGAGGTACATGGGCTATACAGAGTGGGGTTATAGAAGAATATCAGAAGAGGATGGGGGTGTTTTCTACTTATACTAGACTTGAGGTGGGTGGGTGATGGCTCTGGGACTAGATTCTGACATGATTTATGTTGTGGTGGCAAAGCCCTCAAGTAAGCTTTTCCAAAGATAAATAATATTGCACATGCATAAGAAGCTTCTGTGGCTGATCTATTGGAATTCTGCAATCGCTCCCCGAGGTTGAATGTTAATTTTTTCAGAGCGTCCTAAGACTAGGAAGTTGATGCCTTCACAGAGTTCCTTAACCTCTTATACTATACCAGATTACATCTTGGATATATGGATAATATGCTTTGGACCTCTACCAAGAGAGGGAAATTCACTGTTTAGTCTTTCTGTAAGGTCCTTAACACCTCAGGATAGGAATCCATTCCCTTGGAGGAATATTTATCAGACAAAGGGACACCACAGATTGCAGCAGTGTGGAAGATGGGTCCTATTTGTATTTTCTGGTGTATTTGGAGCGAACAAAATGATATACTTTTTGAGGATCATGAACGTTCCTCGGAGGATTTTAGGAGATTTTTTTGGAAGACTATTTATGTGGGCCATTGCTTTAGAGTTAAATGGTCTCAGCCTCCAAAACTTTCTTGTAACAGTTTCTAGTTCTTAATTTGGTATATTCATATGTATACCTCTGGTGTACTTGGGCTATGCCTATCTTTATCAATACAACTACTTATTACTTAAAAAAAAAAAAAAGGTGCCTATGAGAACCATTTCTTTTTGCCTGGACAGCCTCCTTTGGGAAAATTCTCATCATGGACAACCTAAGGAAGCATCACATCATTGTGACTGATTGGTGCTCCATGTGCAGAAAGAGTGGGGAATCTGTTGAGCACCTTTTACTCCATTGTGAGTTTACCAGTACATTGTGGAATGACATTTTTGACTGGAAAAAATCTATTTATCATCCTTTTTATCATCATCCTCTCAACATCCCTTGATGTGACATTAAATGATAGGCCTACAAGTGAAACATAATAAATAGTCTCCAATCATTTAGTACCATATATGGGATGATGAATAGCATTACCCTTTCGGTTGAGTTGGGTTGGCTTGAGTTAAGCCCAAGAGGATTGTAGACCTCTTCGCCAATTGGAGACGATTATATGGTAGCTCACAAGTTACAGCAGTATGAAAGATGATCCCAGTTTGTTCAGTGTGGTATTTGGAGAGAAATGAATGGACATTTTGAGGACTGAGTAAAATGAGGAGCTTAAAACCTTTTTTAAAAAATACTTTCTTCTTTTGGGTAGCTTCTATACATTGTATTGAACTGATTCTCCGTTGTTTTTTTTTTTTTTTTTTCTCTCTTTTCCCATTTCTAATTAGGAGTTCCTCCTGTATACTGTCCATGCACTTGGGCTGTCTTTTGCATTTCTAAGAAAATCTTTGATTACCTATAAGAAAAGGTCTTCGATTACCCATCTTTATCAATATGCAGTAAGCTAAATAATCTCGTCCTTTAAATTCTTGGGTTGCTGTAGTTAGTAATTTGACTCCTTATTTGGCTTATTTTTGCATTGTTCTCTTGAACAAACAGAAGCAGTTGAAAGCTGGCGCAGAGAAAAACTAGAAGAAGCTAAGCGACGGTTAACCAATAAGGGAGGGACTTTGAATTCTACTATTCCACATGAGGAAGCCAGTATGGTCTTTGCTTTCATGGCTGTTTCTTTCGTGTTTGAGTCTGTTTGTATGCAGAAAACCTTTCAGATCACCATGCTCGAGTCTTTAAGGGATTCTAGTAAAATCATTTTTTTGACTAATGGCTAATTTCTGAAATGCATTTTTGCAGGGATGCTAGTCAGAGCCTTGGAGTTTGATTGGGCAGTGCTATCAGAAGAAATTGGCCTTTGGATACCTGCTGAAGTCACTAACAAGGAACATGATGATAAACCCGAGGGTGACGAAGAGTTAGGTAATTTATTTTCTCCCCCTCTCAACCCCCTCACCCCCACTCGTCTACATGCTGTCTCTTCTCTCTCTTGAAAAGCACCGTATATGATTTTGGTCTGGTGGAGATGTATAATATTGATCGCTGTGCTGTATTTTTATTTTCTCCAGAGGATCAAATTTTACCGGGCAGGCCCGTTCCACCTGAATGCCATGCTGAACTCCATACAGATTATGGTGGTGCAGCTGTTAGATGGGGCCTTACCCACCATAAAGAAAGTGCAGCTGACTGCTGTCAAGCTTGCCTGGATCAGGCTAAACGTGCCAACCCTGGTGAAAAGAAATGTAATATATGGGTTTATTGTCCGTCTGAGGCAGGGTGCCACTCTCCAGATATCTATAAACACAAACATCAGGAATGCTGGTTGAAATATGTAAGTTTCAGCCTTCCTCTTCATTATGTTAGTATTTCCTCATTTACTTCAAGTTTTCATCCCCATTCACATTATTGGTTTTGACTATCAAAATGCAGGCAGAAAAACCCAAAATAAATTTCAAGGAAAAGTATTCTGATTCATATAGAAATTCACACCCAACTGCCCCCTTTGTTGTACCATGGGTTTCTGGTGTTGTCAGTGCATGATTAGATTCGCCAACATTGCCCGGACGATTGGCACAGGATTGCGAGCTGCAGCTTGTATTATAACTTGAAAAGCACATGAAGCTAGCTCCTCCAAGTTCTTTGTGATCTGGTCCTTATTCTTTGTATTCTGAGAAAGAAAAAGGGAGAAGAGATGAGGACAGGGGTGGTGATGTACTACTTCCTTTTTTGTCAATCAATTTTTGTAACATTGGGTGTGGTTGTCTTGGTGCTGATGACTTTTTAAATCGAGAAGTCTGTTGCTAAGGCAAGGTGACAATTAGGTAGATGGTAAAAATGCTTTCTTTGTGGATTGAATGATCTGCAAAAATGATTCATTGTAGTTGGGAATGTGAACTAATTCTATCGAAATTATTCATTATTATGGGGATGTGATTACTAAGGCACTTGTTAAAACGATTCATTTTAACAGATGATTACCCATGTATTAGCAGAATGACTGATCTGATAAAGTTAAAACTAGAATATATGGAGAAATCTATCCAAAAGGAAAATCACATGGATTATAGTAATAATTAATCCTAAAAGAAAATATTCTTCTTACATGTAAATGGGATACATGGATTGATAGAGTTAATTTTATTAAAAATAAATAAAATTAATAGATTGTTTTGGAGGAACTTCCTTCAAACAAAAAACTTTCAATTGGATTTTTTTTCTTCCTGTTTTCATAGATTGATTCAATACTCGTTTGTTTTCATAGATGAGTTGAGATTAAAGTTAAAAGTTGAATAAAATATTGTTAGAATATATTTTTATAATATTATTTTTGTTTTAAGATTTGAAAAAGTTGAATTATTTATTTTATTTTATATGAGAATTGAAAAAAATTGTAATGATTAGATTAGATGAGATGAGATGAGTTGAGCGGAGTTGTGAAAACAAACAAATATACATGCTAGGAGATAATAAAAATAGAGATTCCTTCTAATTGTTAGACAAAATTAGATGGTTCAATTCGGAAAAAATATGAACATATTATGCGCATTGGATAATATTTTATTCTGTTTGTTTGAGGAATAATAATATATTTTCAACTCCTTTATAATTAATTTTTAACTCATTTCAAATCAATCATCACTTCAATAAAAATAATTTACAATTTTATAAGAGTATTGATATTCTAAGGTCTTTATGTTATATATTATTTATATGATATAATTTGATTTAAAAGATAAAATTTAAAATTTAAATTTTACAAATCAAATCTTAATATTTAAATGATGTAGATGATATGATCGACATAGTGACAGTAACTCATATAAAACTATCTTAATTTTATGTTCAAATAGTCAAATTCAAAGCCCTAAAAGTCTACAACGTGCGTACACCATTTACTTACGAGCAGTGCAGTCTGCAATGCAGTCCCCATTGCATTGCAGGCTTAATGAAACGCAGTGTTTCATTTAAATGAAACACTGCGTTTCATCAAAGGGAAATTATCCCCCCAACCGAGCTTCATCTCACCCCCCCCTCCTTATACCTTCTGAGTTCTGAAAACCCTTCGTCCCCGAGCAGTTGCAGGTCCCAAGTTCGTCTCCACCAAGCTGCCGTCGTCCTCGCTGCTGTCCTGGAGTCAGATCAAGCTTGGAGGCCGGAGACCCAGTCTAACTCGCTGTCCCTAGAGTCCAGCGGTTTCTTCTGCCCTAGGATTCGTCCCCTACTTTTCTGTCGTCCACTTCATCCACTTCAGCCCTAAGGTAAAACGCTTCTCTATTTTTGAGTAAACCGAAATTATTGATTAAGACAAGTTGCTGGTTTCCATAATTTATTGACTACCAGGTCAATATTTGTTTGGAGATATATAGGATTTGTTTAAAAGTAATATATATTCGACTCAATGCTTGCAACATCTCCTTATAATCCCAGAGCAATAAAATGTTTCTGAAATAATTCCAAAATTACAATATGCTGCATTTATGTGCACTTCTTGAAGAATTCGATTACTTTTTGTTTTTTACTTTTCCCGACAGATCACAATCCTATATTCCCACCAGTTTTTTGGTTACTGTGATGCATGCTTCCCACCAAAATTAAAAGTAATATATATTCGACTCAATGCACTCCCAGAACTGCAAACGGCATGCGCAAACGACAAGGTTGACGATGGTATGGCCATACGACATGCGCAAACAACTCAATACACTGCCAAACGACGCATTTGTTCGATGGTGGAGGAAAAAGGAAAGAAAACAAACCTTGAGTATGTGATGGTGGTGGTTGTTCCGTCGATGGTGGAGGAGATTGGGTTGTGATGGTCGATGGTGGAGATTTGTTGTCGGGGACGCTGCAGAGGCGATTGCAGATTCTATGGGTTCAAATTTATTCGGGTCTGTATCTTTGGCTTTAGATTGTAAGAGGGGTAACATAGTCAGTTTACACCTAACAATGGGACAATCCATAATTTTAAGCACTGTATATAGCACTGCTCGAGTTCTTTACGTTTACACCCACCCATAGACACGCCCGCGCTCCTTGTTCTCGTCGCGGCAGCAAGTCGCTCGTCCACGACGACATCGCTGTAAATCTGGTATCTTCCGCGTGCGGCGTCGTCTAGGAATTCGAAAACTCCGACGCACAGGGAACCTTGTTTCGCGTCGGTACCGCAGGTACGGCACCAGAAATTGTCTCATAGCCTCTGGATTTTGGTCTTTTAGGGTTCTGTAACAGGGGGGAGTTCCAGTTTTAGCTAGAATTGTACTCGCTTGGGGTTTGGGTTATTGTGGAATTAGTACTTGGAATGCTGAGAGTTTGATTATTGGAGCGTTGTCTGTAAAATTTCTTATTGTTCGCTATTTTGGATTTTAACTCTTTTCGGGCTATCTTGAATTCGATACCTGGAATGCTCTCTTTCTTATTGTTGGCTATATTAGTTCTGCTTTACTATCAGTAAAGTTTTTTCTCATTCATGTTAATGATCAATGAAAAAAGGATCTTTGGAATATTATTATGGTGTTCTTCTTCTCTATGAAAGGCGTTTTTGATTGTTTCTGCTAATTTCGTCTTCAATTTCTATCTTATTCCCTACTACTAATTACTTCCTGTATTGCAGTGAATGCTTTTATTAAAGATCAATATATGAAAAGCGGGTGTCTAGGATTGGAAGGAAACTATGTTTTCGGCAACTTTCTTCTACTGCTTTGCTTGACGTTCTGTTTAACTGAGTTTGTGGCCTTGATTAGATAATTCTAGGGATATATTGCGTTAGACATTGAGATACGTTTTGGATGCAACATTTAGAATCGCGCAGATTGGTGAGTTTAAGGGCCGGGGTTTGCATGTGTAAACTAGCTTAAAGGACTTTGTATGTATCAGGATTAATTGAAGCCTTTATCTAGGCGCACTTTTTCCCCATAAGCAAGTCATGCTTAAGCAATGAGAGCATTTATACATTAAAGGGCTAGGAAATGTGCAAATTGATAGCGAAGTCTCATGAGTAATCATTTTTTTTATATGTAAAAGTCTCACGAGTAATCATCACACCAGTAGAAACTGCAAACTACCTCACATAAGTTGTGCCTTCAATTCTTAGTATCCACATCTTTCTTGACTGTAGAATAATTCACACAAAGCTATGTTAGGCATTTGGATTTCAAGCTTCAACTTGTGGATTGAGACTCCAATTTTAAGAATGAGCACTTAAGGCCACCCCCCCCCCCCCCCCAAATTTTTGAATTAAGCACCTACTGACAGTCTTTAAAGTTTAAACTTAAAAAATATGAAAAAAGCAATTATTCCCTCCCCAAATGAAAAATGTAAGGAAAAAAGTGGCTGGATAGCCACTGTTCATGGTGAGTGATGGGCAGAGTGGAATTTCTGCTGTTCACACCCCATGGAGGGCGAGATGGGTGGTGATGGGGGATGGGGCCAGTTGCCCACCATGAACAGTTGCTCTCCAGCCCCCCTTTCCTTTTGTTTCTTTTTATTTTTTATTTGAGGTTATAAATGTCATTTAATATATTTATGTTTTTTCGTGGATGTTTAAAAACTTTTAGGAAGCTTTTAAAATTAGAATTTAACCTCCCTGAGTACTTGTGTTGCGCCTTTGTGCTAATAAATAAAGATTTTTTCCTTGAAAAAAGATTCAAGATTTGGAATCTTGAAAACTTTTTAAAAATGGGGTCTTAAACCGAAAAAAAGACAACACTACTGAGGGTGTATGGCACATGTCCTGAATACTATCACATGGTTGCCATTTTTTTGTGATAAATATTTGTTTTTTTTTTTTTTGGGGGGGGGGGGGGGGGTGAGGTTAATATGGTTCACAAAAAACTATTTCCTTCTATGAATTCTTACTGTGAATCAAAACAATTTTGTTAAACTGGTTGATGGCTAAAGCATGAGTAAATGGAAGTGGTTGGGGAGACTTTGGTGATTAGAAGGGTTTTAGTAGATACCCGTCTCCCTTCTACAGAAATCCTTCTTTCACCAAGCAGTGCAGAAATTTGTAATTCAGCCACTCCTGTTAGTGCTTGATCCTGAAACCATTTGCAATACTTTGGTTCTTAATATCAAGATTTATCATGTAAGTACCCTTGTGTAAAATATTTTCATTTATTTTGCAGTGGGAGATATCTGATAACAACCAACTTCCTATCATGCTTCTTGGCGTGAAAGCCATTGTAGAAACCCACTACAATATTTTATCTGTTAAGGAAGATGCAAGTTATGAAGAAATTCGTACAAGCTACCGATCTGCCATCCTTAATTCCCATCCAGATAAGTTGCAGAAGACATCAGAGACATCTGATCCTGACCAGGAGTCGAGGGAAAGATTTTTGAAGGTACAGAGAGCTTGGGAAGTCCTCAGCAATTTGAGGTCACGGGCAGTCTATGATAGTGAGTTGCGAGATTTGAGACAGGATGCTGTAGCTGCAGATGATATCAGCTTGGAGGATATGATGTTTGAAGATTCCGGAGATGCATTGGAGCTCTTTTATCAGTGTCGATGTGGTGATTACTTCTCTGTCGATTCTCTGGAGTTGGGAAAAATGGGATTTGTATTGTTGAGAGAGGGGAATAAGATTTCTTTGCAGAACCCAGTTGCTTCACTGGCATCAGTGGTTCTTCCTTGCGGGTCTTGTTCATTGAAAGTTCGGCTATTGATTAACTCGGATATTTTCATTTCAATCGACAATAGTTTGGCTTGATTGTGCCGTTGTCGTGAAAAGGCTTAGATTTGACCACATCTCCTCATCCTTGTGCATGAATTCCATGCCATAATATCTTTCTTGCCTAATGTCTTCCAGGCAATCAGTTGGAGCTGTGGAGGAAGAAGCCATAAAACTGCAGCTGTGAGCTGTGAAGAAAACAATGAAAACAGAGATGAACAAAATATGCATCATTTGATACACAAAACATGCTGTGAATGAACAAAATAATTAGTTTCGGGTTGCCTGAGGAAAGTTAAATTTGTTTAATTTCCATTACTGATTAATGTCTCCGATAACATGCTGTTGATCCTTGAGAACTCAATTTAACTTTGAATTGGCTTAGACCCTTTTAATTTGTATTTTTTTTCCCTTCAAATGGCACAATTGTGATCAACTTGTCCAATGACAATTAGTAATGAGATTAGAAAAAATATTATTTTTCGTTTTTAAATCTTGTCATCCAAAGTCACAATATCACAATAATTGATGTATATTTTTTAATTAGTTTTTCATTTAACTAGATTTATAAAATCGTTTAAAATATACTATTTGTTTTGTTTTGTTTTGTTTTTGTTTTTGTTTTTTTTTGTTTTTTAATTTTAAAACTTTAAAATATACTACTTTAAACACTACATCACTATTTTTTTTTTTTTTGATAAGTCAGAAACTTTATTTATCGAATGAAACTAGACAAAGTCGATGTCCACAAGAAGTATACAAAAGAGACTTAATTACATTCTAGAAAGCTGAAAAGAAAGCAAAAACTCGTGAACATTCCCTCCCTTTAATACAATAGCAAAAAACTATTGAATCAAAGAAACTACAAAAAAGTATCATATTTCCCCCACGATTCTCTCCTTGTTGAAGCATCTCTCATTTCTTTTCATCCATATACACCACAATAAGCACAAAGGAATCATCCTCCACATCGCTACCAGTTAAGAGTTATGATGATGCCTATTCCAACATGCAAAGAGTTCCACCACACTCTGGGGCATAACCCAAGTCAATCCAACTCTACTAAATATACCAACCCATAACTACCTAGCCACCTTGCAATGCAGAAAAAGATGGTCAATCGGTTCACTGTTGTTCTTACACATGTAACACCACTCCATTACAATCATCCCACATTTCCTTAAATTGTGAATCGTCAAAATATTTCATAAAACTACAATCCAAATAAAAAATGTGTTAGTAAAATACACAATACTATAATAAAAATTACAATAAAATTAGGATTCAAACGAAACCAGTTTATACTGAGGCACAGAAATATCTCTCTCTTTAAGGAGATTCAAGCTCTCTGCGGTGTACAAAATCTCAAATTAATCGGTGCAGTAGAATTTCTCTTAATTTAACTCCTCCAAGATACAACAGTGTGACACCCTGTTTTTACGTGTATTTTAATTAAATAATTACGTGATTTATTTTTATAATTGATTCTCTTATTTTAAAATTTATTGGATTTCTTGTTGGTTTATTTTATGATTTTTAAGTTGTGAGAATTATTTTGTTATACTTTATTAATATTAATTTTTATTTTTCATTTAAATTGATTTTTAATTTAAAATAGTTTGTTTATGGATTTTATTATTATTTTATTTAAGTCTTTTACTGTGTTTAAATTATTTTTATTTAAATTACTGTTTTGAAATTATTTTCGTTGGATCATTTTTTTTACCCAAGTTATGAGGATTGGACCTCATTTCTTTTTCTCATATTTTTCTTTTTCCTCTTCTTTTTTCTTTTCCTTCCTTCTTTTCTTCCCTGCTATTCTCTCTCCCGCGCGAACACCTCTCCCTTCTCCCTCCCGTCCGTGTGCTTCCTCAGCCTCTAGCGCCGCCATGAGCCACCGTCCGACGACACCGCCCAGCCCATATGAACCACCACCTCCTGGCGACCACCCCCACCCCATTTTCCCTTTCCCACGCTCCTTCCTCCTTTCTCTTCGCCGAGTAAAGCCCGATCGGCCTATAAGCTCCCACGCCGCCATGTGCTGCCCATTGCCGTCACCGCCCCTCCCACTTCCTTCCCCTTCGGCCGGCGACCTCACCCTTCCATTTTCACCTTCTCTCTCGCCGCTGTTAACCTCCACGAGCAACTCTAAGCCGCAGCCTTCTTTGTGCTACAACGCCGCCGTCGCACCACCACCGGCCACTACCTCTTCACTACTTTGTCCTCGTCCTTCCAGCAACTCAAAGCACTCATCCTCAGTCCCTATCCGTCACTGGTGAAGTCCAGCCAAACTCATCTCCAATTTTCACTTTTTGGCCTTAAACCGCCGCCTATGTCGCCACCCACGGCCAAAGGCCACCACTACTAGCTTCACCGACCTCTCTAGGCCATACCCCAGCAATCTCGAGTTTTTGTTTGACTCCGTTCGAAATCTCCCATTTTTGACCCACGGCCACAGTGCATTTTGCGCTATGCAGTTACTATTTTGTCACTTCTAGCGCATTCGTGATCCTCCAAAAATTATATTATAGCGCTTTAAGTATTTTTTCAAATAACTTTTGAGATTTAAATGTATTTTTGCACTAACACTCATTTACTGTATTCTGGTTGGTTGTTTTGGTCTGAGTCCGAGGAGTAAGGGGTCAGATAGATTTGAGGATGGAGTTATTTGTGTGGTTGATTTATATTGGGACTTGTTGATTGTTGGATATCACGTCATGTCTTGTACATTGCATATTGCACGCATGTTCATGTTTATAAATGAAAACTGAGTTTTTGTGTAATTACATTCATGTTCATGTGTTTATTTGAAAACTGAGTTTTCATATGAGAAAAAGGGAAAGAAACTGTAGGGATGGTGGTAAGCAGGGATGGTGGTATAGTCCTGCCTACGGTGCATGCGATAGGGATAGTGGTGTTGTCTCGCCTGTGATTCCTGCCTACGGTGAACGCGGTAGGGATGATGGTAGAGTCTCGCCTCTGATTCCCGCCTATAGTGTCCGATAAATATTTTTGTGTAAATAATTTTTTGGAAAAGTGACGGATTATATTTTTGGGCCAAAATGAGATTTTGGCGTGTGTTGGAAAATATTCTATTCGGGAAAAATGATGTTTTGAGGCTATGGCATATTTCATCATGTGCAGCATGTTGGTTGCATTAATGCACTTTTATCTCATTGGTTGTTTGGATTATTACTTACCTGTGGTACTGTTTTATGGTACCGTAGATTTTGGTGCAGATGAGGATGTGGAACCTGGGGGATCGACTCCACTGGAGGAGTGACATGTGGTCGCTGTTTTGGATTATGAGATTTGTTTATCTTTTATTTATGTATTTGACTTCTTGCTGTATTTCATGGATAACTGTATAATTTTCAGTAATACTTTATTTTGGATATTTGTATTAAATAATTCTGGTATTTAGTTGGCTACTTTTATTTAACCGCTGTGACTTTTTGGTGCTCTTGTTGCACGTTGTACACACTTGAGCACTTATCGTTAGGATGCGTGACCTGTGTTATCATCATCCTGACGTCACGATTTCCTGCGTTTCTGTACGTGGGAGTCGGGGCGTCACAAACAGCCCAACTGATCGTCGTATAGCTCGAACCAACTCTGCACAAGTAGTTAAACTCAAAGCTCCACCAAAAATAGCACCTCTCTTTTATCTGAAAAAATTCTCAAAAATATTCTTAAAGCACTCTTAATACACTATAATGTAAGCTTCTTTGAATCTTTCTTTCTTACACAACCCGTGCCCAACAAGAAGGCCAAAGGCCATCTTATATAGCCACTTAAAAAACAAGTGTACGTTGGTTAAAAACAAACCAACAGTTAAATAAAATTAAGCACATTAACCAACGGCTACCCAAAAGCCATAATATATAGCCAACATTAGATATTAAACAAAGAAGAGAAAAGGCTAAAAGCCAACAGATTGATTCTAATGGAAACATAAGTAAATTAATAAAAAATACTAACATTCTCCCACTATTTTTTAATAATAATAAAAAAATATATAAGAAAGATACTTCTAGACAAAGAAGGATTATTATGCATCATGAAGGTATGCCATGCATTGAACCCTCACTTAGTGAAATAAAAACCTTTACTCCAGAGTCAATAGTAGTCTCAGACTTGAACTATGACTGCTTAAGGAAAATAAAGAATTATTACTCACACACAATAACCCAGGTGTTGACATGAGCTTTATTAGTCAGCACATTACGGCCTTGTGCTAATCCCGGTTTCATGAGTGTATTTGAGAATAAACCCAAATCTCATAGAGAGCGACCCCACTCTCACACTCACATAGGTGAAATCTGTCACGGGTGCTCATGTAATTCTTACACCCTACTCATAAGAGCTACAAAATTTCATTAAGAGTTTCTCCAAAAAAACTCATCCTCTCAATCATTACAGAATGAATGCACTTACACCATAGGAATGAGAAATAAAATAAATAGTGCATTTCTTACGACCAGCATATGATTCGTTTTTTCCATTGAACTCGGTTCTCAGGATCTCTGGTCCCCAGGTTGGGTATCCTCATACATGGCTCATTAATTTAGAGATTTTAATCTCATTCCCCTCAATGTATTCTAGACCATTTTTGGCCTTAGTTAGTGGATCTGCAAGATTATCACAAGATTTAATATAATCCACATTAATAACACAATTAGTTAAATACGATCTCACAGTACTGTATTTTCTTCTTATGGATCTGGATTTATCGTTATAGTACCGGTTTTGTACTCTACCAATAGTAGCAGTACTATCACAATGAATTAAAATAGGTGAAACTGGTTTTTCCCCTAAGGAAATCTCATGTAATAAATCTCTTAACCAGTTTGCTTCCTTACTTGCTGAAACTAAACCTATAAGCTCAGCTTCCATGGTTGAGTTAGCAATAATCGTTTGTCTTTTAGACTTCCAACATACAGCACCACTACCCAAAGTGAAAATATAACCAGTAGTTGAAAGAGAATCACCTGATAAAGTATTCCAATCAGCATCACTAAAACCTTCAAGTACAGCAGGATACCTTTTTATAAAACAAGCCATAATGTTTTGTATCAGATAAATATTTCATTATCCGATTCATTGCATACCAATGGTCTCTTCCAGGTTTGGTAGTAAATCTACTAAGTACTCCTACCGCATAACCGATGTCAGGTAGTACAATCAGTCGTATAACGTAAACTTCTAATCATGTTAGCATATTCCTCTTGGTTAATCACATCATCATCAGTTTCAATAGAAAATAAATGAACACTAGAATCAAAAGGAGTAACAACATGCTTGCATCCAATATAATTATATTTCTTCAATAATTTTTTTACATAATGTGATTGATCAAGAAAAATACCATCACATGTTTTGATAATTTTCATGCCCAAAATAAAATTAACTTCACCAAGATCTTTCATATCATAATAGTTACAAAGTATGTTTTTTGTTTCATCTAAAACATGCAAATTAGAACCAAATATCAATAAGTCATAAAGATAAAGGTTAATAATAACATGTGAATTTTTTCAAGATTTATGATAAATACATTTATCACTTTCATTTGACTTGTAGTCATTCTCGATCATACAAGAGTCAAATTTCTCATGTCATTGTTTAAGGGTCTGTTTTAAACCATATATGAATTTTATCAACTTACACACTTTGCTTTCTTAGCCAGACCCTACAAAGCCTTCGGGCTGATCCATATAAATTTCTTCATCTAGGTCCCCATTTAAAAAAGCTGTTTTAACATCCATTTGATGAATTTTTAGATTATAAATTGCTGCAATGACAATTAATAATCTAATGGATGTTATTCTTGTAACTGGAGAAAATGTGTCGAAAAAATCAAGGTCGGCTTTTTGTTTAAAACATTTTGCAACTAATTTGGCCTTGAATTTTTCAACTGTTCCATCTGCTCTAAATTTTTTTCTAAGGACCCACTTACACCCTATGTATTTGCAACCCGGTGGTAATTCAACTAATTTTCAAGTTTTATTAGAAATTAGTGAATCCATCTCATCACCCACAGACTCTTTCCAAAATACAGAATCAGGTGATGCTAAAACTTCTTGTAAATCCTTTGGATATTCCTCAATATTGTAAATATAATAGTCGGGACCAAAATCTTTTTCAATTGTAGCTCTCTTACTCCTTAATTCAAAAATTTCTTCAATTTCTAGAGGAGTAGAAGAACTAGTTTCAGAAAAATTATTTTTTCTAAATTCTTTATCCCCACTATTTTTTTATTTAACAGGAAATTTTTCCTCATGAAAAATTGCATCGTCTGATTAAAAAATAACTTTATTTTCAATATAAAAAAATCTATAAGCTGTGCTATTTTTTACATATCCAAGAAAGATACAAGTTGTAATTCTAACATCCAATTTGGGCTTTTTAGGATCTGTTAGCCTTACAAATGCCAAACAGCCCCCAACTTTTAAATATCCCAAACTTGGCTTATACCCCCCTCCATAATTCAAAAGGTGTAGTTTTTGAATTTTTATAAGGCGCACTATTTACAACGTGACAAATAGTAAAAATTGCTTCATCCCAAAAATTTGAGAGAGCGCTTGAATCAATAAGCATAGCATTCGTTAATTCAATCAATGTTCTATTTTTTCTTTCAGTCACACCGTTAGATACAGGTGAATATGGTGCAGTAGTTTCATGGACAATTCTCAATGACTGAACAAAAGTATTAAACTCATTTGAATCATACTCTCGGATCCTATCACTTCTAAATCTTTTAATTTTTCTAGCAAATTGATTCTCAAGAATCTTTTTGTGACTGTAACACAATAAAAATATATGGGCAATGGGCTCAATTAATTAGACCCAGATCCATGTTTCTATGCTTGAAGGGATCGCGTAATCCAACTGGTGGACTCGTTGAATGCAGTTGTGATCTACATCCGAAAAGGGTCATTACAATAATCTATTGAGTTGTCAAGGAATTTGCTCAGTCCCTGTATGCGTGTGTGTTCGTTCCATTTACAGTTAAATGAGAAGGCTCAATCTTTGGGTGAGAAAGTGATGATATCAGAGTAACCTAGTGATTGGGACCATTTCCCTTTTCCGCTTCTGAAACGTTTTATTTATTTCTTAGCTGAAATTAATTTATATGCAATAAAAAAAACACATCAAATATCATTATTTGAATAGAATGCGCTTCTGTATTCAGCATTAAAGTTATCAGGAGTCCTGAAATTAGTGATTGTTATTCGTGTGTAGGCTTGCTAGGGCTTATGCCACATAAATTGCACTAACACGTTCTGGGGTTACCCTGCTCAAGCCCTAGTTTTCTGATCATATACACATGAATGGACTAACCAATGCTTTGTCGAAGACTGATAAACAACTTGTGCCAAAAGTAGTGTTGTTATTCAGTTTGTTGCACCAGGCAGCCACAACACAGACCTTTTGTGATGCATTACAGATGAAACACACATGTATATATTAAGGATAAATTGAACGTCTCAAACAATTGCAGAGCTAATTTTTCTCTCTCCTACTGTCATGCACAAAATGTTTTGTAAGTTTTGACCAACTTTGTCAGCAGAAGCATAAATGGAATGGGTCAGACAGACTTTTCTATAGCAAGAGACAGAACTGAAAGCACCACCATTACAAACACGATGCCACATTGTTCCTTTCATTTTACTTGACAAACATAACTCAACTCTTATTTAACAGCCTCTAACCTCGACCATTAATGCTTTTAAGGAGAAAATACAACACCAGCCTGTTTCCACTTTCCATTGTTAAAAACATTATCCGAAACACAATTCTGGCAATTAACATTGCACTTCCCAAAAACTATGGGTCTAAGCTCTATGCTCAACATATGATCCAGACAGTCCTGAAGTTCCAAGAACTGTGATCTGCAAGAAAAATCATAAAAAAGAAAACAATTTTTGTTAGGATTAATCCACATCACCAGGAAAACACTTGATTTTTGCCCATAATGAATGAGATAAATATTTGTTAATGAGAGTATACACTCATTGCACGTAGGATATTTGCAGTGCCACATCATAAAGATTCTGAAAGAGAAACTTCAGGGCTTATGCATAATTTATTCCACGGGTAATAATTTTCTCAGATAAGGGAAGGGGATGTTTAGAGGTTAAGTTTATAGTTATTCTTCAAACAGTCTGATCTTTTAGCCACTAGTTCTCCTAGGTGGTCCATGTAGTAAGGAATCAATTTCACATATACTACAGGTCAGCAAAGGACTATAATCTAAGATTACAATGGCTTGACTAGAGCTTTCATGCGCATTTTTGTATCTGTTTCTCAAAAATCACAAAGATACATATATTTGTCTATTTCGAAAATTACAAACTAGGCCAGATGCTGAAGGTATGAAGCTTCTGATGGCATACTGAACCATTAAATAAGTTCCATAGGTATGCAAGTCCAGAGACTATGGTGGACATTCTGACTAAAAGAGTTCAGTACACTCTAAAAGGTCGAGGGTGAAAACATTTGCCACGGTAAGAATCTTTTGTTCTAGTGCTTGATTAAGAAAAAGGGAAAATTTTTAAGTCAAAGTAGCACACCGGTTCCCTAGAATTTCTAAAACTGATGTCGTTCTTAACCCTGTTACATTCATATAGTCTGTGTACATTAACTAAAAGAGTTCAGTAAGGCTCTAAAAGGCTGAGGGTGAAAGTTATTACCTTTCCCCACTCAGAATCAAGTCCACTGCATCTCATCTTCAAATGTATCATCTTTGTTCCCAACTCTGTCTCCACTTTCTTCCGCAAATAGGTCTCATCGGGCCCAAATGCATCCAAATAAGAGGTGTAGCGATTGTAAACTGTTTGAAGCGCATTCTTAAACTCATCTGACAAGGGCTTTACATCCTACAGAAGATTTGAGATCATCAAACTACAAGAACAGAACAGACAGAAGAATAGCAGGTCAATTGTGTATACAGTTTACAATACCTCACCACTCATTCCAATTGAGTCATCAATTTCCATCTTCAAAGTTACAAGAATACCACCAAATTCCTCAACTGCTTTGGCCGCACGGAAAACATTTTCCACAACCTCCTTGCCAGCTGTGTCATCAGTGCTTTTAGACAATGCAGCCTTCAGATCATGGACGACAGGGTTGGGAAGCTCATCCCAACTGGCAGCCAATAAATCCTCGAAGACACCGTGAAGCTCAGGGTCTTTTATGACTGGCATATGAGTTACACCTTCACTATAGAACCGCTTGCTTCTGATGGCTATCGAAACAGAAGACAACCAACCTGTGGATTTGCCCTATGAGTAAGAAGTTCAGAACATAAAATGCATGTCAACGTTATAACAATCAAATAATACGCCTATTGAGACCAACTAAAAGCTAACCCACTTTGCCAACTATAGGAACATACCGCTGCTCAGATGTCCACATGCTGTATAGAGCATACAAGCAACACTCAGACCAAATTACTCACATCTCATTAAACTCTGCATAAATAATTTTTTGATGGGTATACTACGCATAAAGTATTGTCCAAACAGCCCAAAGAATACAAACTATAACCATTCATCGAGCAATTTTCATCACAGAATACGAGTATTATAAACTCTCGGCCAAGTTAATTTCACGGAACTTTCACAGGGCATGTCCGAGCACTTGCCTATGATTACATGCACCGGAGAACTTTTTGATAGGTCCCAACAAATATTCAGATGCAAACGTAAATAACTCTCTTCAGGTGAGAAATAACCACAATGCTTTGAGTAATTTTTCTGCTTTTTTTCATTAAGAATCCTTGACTGCTTAAATAGCAGATCACTAACAAACCCACTTACATAAATGCCGAAATTAAAGGACAACACCAGACTGCTAACAACGAGTAACCGCAACGTAAACACACGTAAACTGAAACCAACACACGTCTTACGGAAATAAACGTGCAGAAATAAATTCATGCAACAGAAAATGACCCAGTCCACGCCGCCTACATGCAACGTCTCCCACGTCTAACCTCATCCCCAATACTTGGGATTTGGCTTAAGCCCCTCCCAGACGTCGTGACCTAACACTTTTATGGTACACTCTTCACATAGAAATGTGCACACGTGCCCACAGACGAAAATATATAGTGTCACACTCTTATTGCAAGCCTTCTGTACCTCTGCGATTTCTGGAAAAAAAAATTCTTTTTCTGGTTTGAGGAGCAACTTCTTGCAGCTCCACAAGCTACCACACAAATAAAACCGGGCACAGCCGCCGTTCAGTGAGGAAACCAGTAACGGTCATTAACGAACTTGAAGAATGAAAAATGAACCAACCGAAACGGTAACAAAATCACAGGAAACGGAAGCGAAGAAGAAAGCGATCCGATTCATTCAGCAGGCCGCGCAATCCTAGGGCAAACTTTGTAATTTACATAACCGATTTCAGCCGGGACAAAAAAATTTAAAAAGTCGGACATGATTCTTCATAAGGGAAAGTAAAAATGAAGAATGATAAAAGTACCGGAGAAGGGGAGGTTGAGAGAGCCGGAGGGAGACGGAGATGTGAGACTGAAGAGGCTTCGAGTAGCGTCGTGCGTGTGGAGGTGGTGGCGGCGGAGGAGCAAGGTGTGGGTGACGGCGGTGACACGGTAAGATCTGGAGCAAAGCGACCGGCATAGCGATCTCAGAGCCAACGTCTTATCCATTTTAAGCTCTCTCACTCTGAAGAAGAAGAGAAGAAGATGACGAACAAGAAGAAAGAGAAAAACTAGCAAAGCGTGAAGTGACAGAACGCAGAGAGCTTTCTGTCTTTCGTAAAGCGTGCCGCGTAAAGACCTTTATTTCAGTGTTTTTAATTCTTTAAAATATATCATTTTTTTTAATTTTATATATTTATTTTTTTAATATATCAAGCATCAATTTATTTATTTATATTATTTAAATATTATATTATTTAATATTTTTTTATTTATTTCAAATATTACATTGTATACCCATCGTATATTTCAAATATTTTTCTATCCATCATATATTTGATATTTGCAATATTTCTTTTATATGTAATATAATATTTTAAATTATTTAGAAAAAAGAGTAAAATGATTAAAAAAAATACCTACATTTATTATTAACAATATCAAAATTTCTACATTCATAAAAGTCAAAATGACTATAAACAGAATAGTTAAGAGTAGATGAGTGATAAGAAAGTCGAGCGGTGCAAAAGTGATAAAATGATTAAAATAAAAATAAGATAAAAAGAAAAAAAGATGAAATGAAAGAAAAATAATAAAAAAATTATTTAAAAAAATGAACAACAACCTCTATATGTAGAGAATTTACTGTAACTAAATGTAAAATACAAATAAAATAAATGATCTAATGAAAAAGACTTTTGACTATCTTTCTTTATATTTAAAAAAAAAAAATATTTTACAAGAGTCGCTAAGAATACTTTTACTTGGAACCATACGATTATTTATTGAAAAAATAATAATAATAATAGAAAGAATTTAAAATTTTAATTTTTCTATTTTTAAAAGTTATTTTATTTTTTAATAAATTATGTGTCACACCAATACGATAAAATGAACTATAGAGAACACAATAGCAATCCTTTTCTTTTGATAAATATTTTCTGTATTTCTTATTCAGTAGAGTTTTCTCAGAGTTGGAGCTTTCCTCCCCAGTATTTAAAATATTATCTCGTATTTTTTTAATCATGGGAAAATTATATATTTTTTTAATCAAGGAATACATGATAACTTTTTAAATTAGCTTTTAAAAAAATAATATACAAATCTGACATGAACCTTTTATAAAAAAATAAATTCATTAGAATAAAGTAATTTTTTTATAATAGAATCTATAAGTTTTAAAAAAGGTTTGAGCGAGGCTCATGTAATAGAATCTATCATCTCTACTTTTGTCTCCAAAGCTTGAACTTTTCCTTCAAATTGTTTCCTGTGTCATCCATTTTCACTTTTTCATCTCCACACTTCATCATCAGCTCACAAAACTCAAAAATAATAGAGGTGAACCAAAATCCCTTTGTTAGTGGTGAGGAAGGTTACAAAGGGACTTAATAAAGATAGGCAAACAATGAGAGAATTAATTTGTCTATGCAGAAATCCTACAAAAATGATTTTACGTGCTGATGTGTCAATGAATTTTCTCATATGTTGAACTTTTTAGTTAACATTCTGCTAAGTTTCAATATAAAGCTATGATGTTAGGAAGTGAAAACTCTTCTTGTCAAGACATCATCTCTACTTTCTAGGCTGCTAAGAAAATCAGAACACACACAATGAGCCCTTAGAACTCCATAAATTAGTTATCAGATAAACCCGCCCTCAGGCATTCAAGCATGCAAGCCAATCAAAGGTAAAAATCTGACAATCGAAAGGTCTGGCATTTATTTGAGCATGAAGTCAACCAGATGTATACAAACCCAAGTCATGGCCGTAATTCTTCAACAATTCCCTAGTTTACCTATTTTTAAGAAGAGTGGTCGGAACATGAAAAACAGCTCCATGTTACTTGTTAGCAGTCACTGTTGCTAATTTCCTCTTGCCTTTTCCAAGTCGGGAAGATCTGTCAATACATTTACCTTCCATATCAGAACAGAGGAAAAAGAACATAAAAAAAAAAATACAAATGCCGTTAAAAGAAAAACAAAAAAGTGAAAAGATAACAAGACATATGGACATTTAACAAAAATAGTAATAGCCAACACATTTATTATTAATACCGAATAATTTATGAAAAATATATGCACTCAATTAGCAGTGTCTTGACATGCTAGTCAGGTTTCTACTTCCTGGGAAAAAAGGAGTGAATGAAAGTTAAAAATGTAAACAACTAGGACAAAGGGCCTGTTTGGGATTCCATTAGGGGTCATAAAAAGTGCTTAAATCTCAAATGCTCTTTAATGATAAATTAGGTTTTAATCTCAAATGCTCTTTAATGATAAAATTAGGTTGCTTGGTTGTTACATATAAAGCACTTTTTAATCTAAAAAAAACTTAAAAGTATGTTTCAGGAAAATCATCAACATACTCGCTTTTCCTGATAATGTGGAATGTAGTTCCAATTTAAAAAAAAAAAAAATTGTCAATGGGCAAAAATACCCATACAAATTTCAGATAATTACAGCTTTGCCCATGATCTTATCACAGGCATGAAACTACCTCAAATGACATTTTGACATTTTATGTCATTTCTCTATCAAAAAGCACTTTTTTATATTGTTTCCAAACAAATGTAACACGTTTGAAAGTGCTTTAGACATATGGTTACCAATCATTAAATAGTTTTTTAATAGCAGAGCTTATTACTTAAGCTCTACAACTAAAAGCCCTAAAGCACCTAAATCCCAAATATGCACAAGCCACAAAGTGCTCATATTTAATACAAAGACTCGTTCTCTTGTAACGATGTAGACAAAAAATAACAACATTTTAAAAAGCATGCATTGCATAGTTTACATATAAAATTTTAGAAATGCAAGGAAATTTTTTCTGTTCATACAATAAAAACTACATTGAGAACACATGGAATGTTGTACCGAATGGCATTCAGAATATCATTCAATGCATGATTCCTATAAAAGAGTGAAGTTTTACACTCACAAAGCATTCCTTCATCATCACTGCTTCCATCATCTTGACCAACATACTGCATAATAACAAAATCCAAAGCACATGATTAGGTGGCAGAGCGTAAATTTATGAACAGCATTGCTCATTCTTTACAGTAAATAGCGGGAATCAAATTACCACAGCATTGTCATCATCAGAGGCTGAATCAGCTACAAAAGAACATAAAAAACTCAGCCTCAGATCAAGTAAACTACACTATACAAGAAGTAAAATCTAATTTGACATTGATGCTGAACCATTAGTTTCAAGATAACTACAGAATAGCCTGGATGGCACTTATCCGCTAGAAATTTTCAGGGACTTGATGCTCCACCTAGGGCTGAGTACCAACCAAGTTGGAGTCATAATGCCATACCACCAACTCCGACTTTGTCGGAGGTCGAATCCAACTGCTGACTCTGCCTTGTGTATCCTCCGACTCTGACTTGTTGGAGCGGAGTTGGATTTACAAAATCAACCACGAAATCAATGCCAAAAAATCAACCAACAAAGTTACAAAATCAACCAAAAAATATGGAATTAAGCATACAAAAAATCAACCCAAAAGATCTGGAAATCAGCATACAAAAAAAGCAACCAAGAAATTAAAATTATGAGTGAATGGAAGAGGCACTTAAGAACCATGGTGATGGAACCAACGCTGATGATTCAATGGGTAGTGGCACAGCGATTACTTGATGAGCAGTGAGTGACTCAGTGAGGTCGGACGGTGAGGGGATGTCAATGGATGGCCGCACGGCGGGAGAAGAGAGAAAGAGGCAATGGGCTGGGTGGGTGGGAGAAGGCAGCTCAGACTAGGGTTTTTGAGAAACTGGAGTGAAGTGAGAAACTGAAGAGTGAAGTGTGAGGGTGAGGCTTTGTGGGGGTGGGGTCTAGAAACTTAACACCAAAGTCAAAACGGCACCCTTTTTGCTCTAAAAACGACGCCATTTTGCTTGAATGGGTTGGGTTGCTTCATTTTGGGCTTCTAAAGCCATTTTCCCCCCTTAAAGGGCCTAAACCCCGTTTTAAGCTTCTTTTTTTTTTTTCTCTAAACCCTAAACTGAACCCTTTTTTTTAAACCCTAAATTTAATTTTAATCTTAATCTTTGTTTTAGCCCTAAGTTTTTTTATTTATGGTTTTTATAATTATTAGTATTGATTATTAGTAAATATTAATTCGCTAGTGTCTAATTACATGTTATCATACTATAGTGTCTAATTATATGTTATCATCTATTTATAGTTCTTATAATTTTGTTCATCACTTAATTTAATTGTTAGTATTAATTATTAACAATTACTATTTAAATCGACTTGTACTATAGTGTTTAAATAGAATTTATTATACTAGTGTTATTATACATTAGTATTACATGTTATTAACTCATTATTGATACCGGGCTTATGATTGGAAATAAAAGATAAAGGGATCCAATGGGATACAGATGTCACTACCCAAAGGAAAATAAGCTCTCCACCCGAACAAGAACACCAAATGGATACAGAAATCATGACCCAAAGGAAACTCACAAGGGATACAAAACAAGAACTCGCCACCTGTCAGAATCCACTGAAGGACAAGTGAAGTAGAATAGAAGTGGAACAAGAAGAGAAGCAGAATAATCGTAGAACAGAGAAGAAGAGAAACCAGAAAAGAATAGAGAAGAATAAGAAAACAGGGTTGGAAGGATGGCGGCTTGTTGGAAAGTTTCCAAAAATCTGCCTAGTCAACTCTGCTGTATTCTAGGAGATATTGGCTGTAAATGTGTAAATATTCTAGAAGATTTAGTTTCCTTATAAGTTAGCATTTAATTTTTTTTCTTTCCTATTTTATTATTTCCTTTCTCTTCAGCTGTAGGACCATAAAGTAGTCTTTATTGACTGCAAGCAGTGGCTGTTTTCCAGCCTTGTTTTAGGGAATGTTTTAGGGAACTTTAGTGGCTGTTTTCCAGCCTTGTTTTAGGGAATGTTTTAGGGAACTTTAGTGGCTGTTTTCCAGCCTTGTTTTAGGGAATGTTTTAGGGAACTTTATATGGCTGATTTCCAGCTTTGTATTTGTCCTATAAAATGAGGAGAAACCCTCACAATGAATATATTCCTACAAATTACTCTCTTATTCTAGATGGTATCAAGAGCAAGGTTCTTTTTCTGATTTATCTAAAAACCCTATTCCCTCTGGTGGCTCAAATCAGCCCCTAATATCTTGGGTTTTCTTCCTTCTTCATCTTTGCCTTTCTCTTCTGTTGCTGTCAAGCCTTTTACCATGGCTGATACTTTAAATGAGGCCAAATCCAAAAACAAACTAGAACCAAAACCTACCCATTCTGAACCCTACTCTGTCCAAATCACAAATATACGACTGAATGAGGCAAACTTCCTACGTTGGTCACAATCAGTCAAGATGTATATTCGAGGGAGAGGGAAGATAGGGTACTTAACTGGTGAAACCAAGGAGCCCAATAAAACAGACCCATCCTATGCTATATGGGATGCAGAAAATTCCATGGTGATGGCGTGGCTTGTGAATGCTATGGATGAAGAAATTAGTGCCAACTACATGTGCTATTCGACTACAAAGGAACTCTGGGACAATGTTAGTCAGATGTATTCTGACCTTGGAAATTACTCTCAGATATATGAATTGCAGCAGAAAATCAGCAATACTCACCAAGGAGAAGGCAGTGTGACCAGGTATTTCAATGTTCTTAAAGGACTTTGGCAGGATTTAGACTTATTCAATGATTATGAATGGAAAAATTCTGATGATTGCAATCATAATAAGAAGATGGTGGAGAATGCCAGAATTTTTAAATTCTTGGCTGGACTTAATGATGAATTTGATGAAGTTAGGGGAAGGATTCTAGGGAGGCAGCCATTACCTCCACTTGGAGAGGTATTTTCTGAGGTGCGAAGAGAAGATTGTCGTCGGAATGTCATGATGAAAAAAAGAGAGGATGAAACTGTGGAGAACTCTGCATTAGTTGTTGCCAACCCTGCTCCTTATTGTGCTACTAACACAGATCTGTCCACTGCCAATATTTCTGCACAGCGGTCCTATTCTAACCAAAGGAGGTTTGAAGATAAGCCTCGGGTATGGTGTGATTATTGCAATAAACCACGCCACACTAGAGAGACTTGCTGGAAACTCCATGGAAAGCCTGCAAACTGGAAGAGCAGCAAATCTGGAACCTCTGGCAGCAACTATATAGCCCCTAGAGCCAATGAAGCAAAGACTAATTTTCTAAGTGCTGAGCAGGTGGATCATCTTCTTCAATTGCTGAAATCCACTCCTACATCCGATCCTCCTACTGGTTCTTTGGCCCAAACAGGTGATACCCCTAGTACCTATTCTTGTGGCTTAACTCTTGCATCATGGATTATTGATTCTGGTGCATCCGACCATATGACTAGTACTTCACAATTTTTTCAATCTTATTACCCTTGTCCTGGTAATAAAAAGGTCAAAATTGCAGATGGAAGTTTCTCATCCATTGCAGGAACAGGTTCTGTCCAAATCTCTGACAAAATTGAACTAAAATCTGTCCTTCATGTTCCTAAACTTGCTTGTAATTTGCTGTCTGTTAGTAAACTCTCACGGGATTCTAACTGTCATGTCATATTCTTTGATTCCCATTGTGAATTTCAGGACCAACTCTCGGGGAGGATGATTGGCAGTGCTAGGATGATTGATGGACTCTATTATTTTGATGAGACCCTATTCAATATTAAACAAGCTCAGGGTTTGAGTAGTAGTAGTACTAGTTCAATACCTGTACGAGAACAAATTATGCTTTGGCATCTTAGACTTGGACATCCTAGTTTTCTCTATCTAAAACATTTGTTTCCCAGCTTATTTAAAATTGTTGATTGCAACTCTCTTCATTGTGATACTTGTCATTTATCCAAGAGTCATCAGAACACTTATCAATTAAAAGGTTATCGTGCTTCAAAACCTTTTTATTTGATTCATAGTGATGTTTGGGGTCCCTCAAAAATCACTACTGCATCTGGAAAAAAATGGTTTGTGACATTTATTGATGATCATACACGGTTGTGTTGGGTGTATTTGATGAGTGATAAATCTGAAGTTGAAAAATTATTCAAGGATTTTTATCATATGGTTGAAAATCAATTCCAAACAAAAATCAGTATTCTTAGAAGTGATAATGGTACTGAATACTTTAACAAATGTTTAGGAACTTTTTTGTTAGCAAAAGGTGTTCAACATCAATCTACTTGTCGTGACACCCCACAACAAAATGGTATTGCGGAGAGGAAAAATCGTCATTTATTAGAGGTTGCACGTGCCCTTCTGTTTTCTATGCATGTTCCTAAATATTTATGGGGTGATGCTATTTTGACTGCTTGTTATCTCATTAATAGGATGCCTACTCGTGTTTTAAAATACATCACTCCTTTAGCCCAGGCTAAAGGAGCTTTTCCCTACTTGTCGAATAACATCAGATTTACAACTAAAAGTTTTTGGGTGCACTGTTTTTGTTCATATACCTACCCATTTTAGGTCTAAACTTGACCCTAGGGCAGAAAAATGTGTTTTCCTTGGATATGCTCCTAATAAGAGAGGGTACAAATGTTTTAACCCTATTACAAAGAAAACTCACATCAGTATGGATGTCTTTTTCCTTGAAAAACAGACTTACTTTAGCCATAACTATCTTCAAGGGGAGAAAGAGAAAAGTGAAGATGAGTTTTGGCAAACTTCTAATGTTCTCATTGACATTGACATGAACATCCATACTCCTTTAAAAGGTCAAGAAACAGAAAATTTATCTAGTGAAAATAATGGAATTCCTAGTCTACCTGTACAAGACATAAGTAATTCAAAAACAGGGGGAGAAATACTACCAGATATTACCTCATCTGAACTTCGTGTTTATACTAGAAGAAGAGATCGTCAGAATAATAGAAATCCTTCTTCCAATCCGGAGCAAAGCCAATCATCATCACCTTTACAAGTTGGTCCTTCCAATACACCAGGTAACTCTTCCACTCCTGCTCCTTTTAAAGACAATTCTGCTGATCTAGACTTACCTATAGCCCTTAGGAAAGGAGTTAGAACCTGCACCACACATCCTATTGCCAAATATCTATCATATCATAGACTCTCTGACACTCATAAGGCTTTTACATCCAATATTTCTCACTTGTTTATTCCAAGAACCATCCAGGAAGCCTTGGATCACCCGGAATGGAGATTGGCTGTTCAAGAAGAGATGAATGCACTAATTGCTAACGGCACTTGGGAAATTGGTGATCTACCAGAGGGGAAGAAGACTGTGGGCTGTAAATGGGTATTTACAGTCAAATTCAAGGCTGATGGTAGTGTAGAGAGGTACAAAGCAAGACTTGTGGCAAAGGGGTTCACTCAAACATATGGAATTGACTACCAGGAAACTTTTGCTCCTGTAGCCAAGATGAACTCAATCCGTGTGTGACTATCCCTAGCAGTCCATTCAAACTGGCCCTTGTATCAATTAGATGTAAAGAATGCCTTCTTAAATGGAAACCTAGAGGAGGAAGTTTTTATGGATCTACCACCAGGATTTGAAGGCAAAGAAGGCAAGGGGAAAGTGTGCAGATTGAGGAAGTCTTTATATGGACTCAAGCAATCTCCTAGAGCTTGGTTTGAACGCTTTGGGGAGGTAATAAAGAGTCACGGCTACTGCCAAGGTCAAGCTGACCACACTATGTTCTATAGGCACACAGATGGAGGCAAAGTAGCTATACTTATTGTTTATGTTGATGATATTATTCTGACAGGAGATGACAGTAATGAAATTTGCAGATTAAAGAAGATTCTTGCTAAGGAGTTTGAAATCAAAGACTTAGGTAACTTGAAATATTTTCTTGGCATGGAGTTTGCAAGGTCAAAGAAAGGTATATTTGTTTCCCAACGAAAATATGTTCTTGATTTACTTGGAGAAACAGGTTTATTAGGGTGTAAAGCTGCAGAAACACCTATAGAGCCTAATCTAAGACTCCAACCAGCTAAACCTGAAGAAGTAATCAATAGAGAACAATACCAAAGATTGGTAGGAAAACTCTTGTATCTCTCTCACACACGGCCTGACATAGCCTTTGCAACAAGTGTGGTAAGCCAGTTTATGCACTCTCCAGGATCTGAACATTTTGATGTTGTATACAAAATCCTAAGGTACCTAAAGGGGACTCCAGGTAAAGGCTTATTGTTTGGAGGTCATGGGAGTTTACAAGTTGAAATATACACTGATGCAGATTGGGCTGGAAGTGTCACTGATAGAAGATCAACTTCTGGCTATTGCACATTTGTTGGAGGAAATTTAGTAACATGGCGCAGTAAAAAACAGAATGTGGTGGCAAGGAGTAGTGCAGAGGCTGAGTTTAGGGCTGTTGCTCATGGAATTTGTGAAGCACTATGGATTAAAAGATTGCTGGAAGAGTTGAGAGTTGCTAGTTCATTACCAATGAAACTGTATTGTGATAATAAAGCTGCAATAGCTATTGCTCACAATCCAGTTCTTCATGACAGAACAAAACATGTGGAGGTGGACAAGCATTTTATCAAGGAAAAAATAGATAGTAGGGTAATCTGTTTGCCCTATATTTCTACAGCTGAGCAAGTAGCAGACATACTTACAAAGGGATTGCCTAAGAAACAGTTTGAAAACTTAATCAGCAAGCTGGCTATGGAAGACATCTTCAAACCAGCTTGAGGGGGAGTGTTGGAAAGTTTCCAAAAATCTGCCTAGTCAACTCTGCTGTATTCTAGGAGATATTGGTTGTAAATGTGTAAATATTCTAGAAGATTTAGTTTCCTTATAAGTTAGCATTTAATTTTTTTTCTTTCCTATTTTATTATTTCCTTTCTCTTCAGCTGTAGGACCATAAAGTAGTCTTTATTGACTGCAAGCAGTGGCTGTTTTCCAGCCTTGTTTTAGGGAATGTTTTAGGGAACTTTAGTGGCTGTTTTCCAGCCTTGTTTTAGGAAATGTTTTAGGGAACTTTATATGGCTGATTTCTAGCTTTGTATTTGTCCTATAAAATGAGGAGAAACCCTCACAATGAATATATTCCTACAAATTACTCTCTTATTCTAGACGGCTGTTACTCAATTCTTTCTCCAAAAAACTGATCCCTAATGTTTCATTACAAGCCTTTAAATAGTAAGATAACACAAACCCTAAATAACCCTATAAAGTATTTGGGCTAAAGCCTAAGCCATTAATACAAACACAAATAAAATAAAAAAAGGCCCAAGCCCATTAATACAAAGCCAAATAAAATAAATAAAACATAAGTAAAATAACAATAATAGGAGATGTCCTCATCAACTTGATGTAGAATAGAAGTGGAACAAGAAGAGAAGCAGAATAATCGTAGAACAGAGAAGAAGAGAAACCAAAAAAGAATAGAGAAGAAGAAGAAAACAGAGAGAATATGGATGGCGGCTGTCGCTCAATTCTTTCTCCAAAAAACTGATCCCAATGTTTCATTACAAGCCTTTGAATAGTAAGAAAACACAAACCCTAGAAAGTCTATGGGCTAAAGCCCAAACCCATTAATACAAACCCAAATAAAATAACTAAAACATAAGTAAAATACCAATAATAGGAGATGTCCTCATCAACTCTCCTGGGGAGGGAAAAAGCTCGACCCTGTCGAGTTGACAAGTCACAATAAGGTTGCAATCAATCACCCAACCACAAGCTAAGTGGTTGAGCAAGCTTTTTCTGACTCCCATAAACACGTGTGAGTGGAGGCCTGAATCTGGTGTCCCCACCAACTCCTCCTGAACAGGTGGCAGGCGACTCGGGCAAAGAAAAATCCTGTTGACTCCGATAAAGCTCCAATAAATCTAGATCAAGCTGCTGGAGTGTCTCTCTAGGAATCCATATACAGTCGGAATCAGGTATATCTACCCAACAAACAAAGAAACGCTGAACCTCTCCATCATTGGTCAACACAACCTGTTCATCTAGAATAGCATCAATTTTATCTTTGGGTGCTGTGATAAATGGTATTGGATTAGGAGTGACAAAAGAGTAAGGGTCAAGGTCCACAGATGGAGGTAGAAAAGGATCATTGGAGGGATTGAAATGGCCTTTGTAAGCAACTAAGTCCTCAACATTGAAGGTAGAGTGGTAACCAAAATGTGACGGAAGATTAATGACATATGCATTTAGACCAACGCACTTTAAAATTTTAAAAGGACTAGCACTACGAGCTTGCAATTTGGAAGCAGATCCAGGTGGACGCTGTTCCAGTCTAATTCGGATCATAACATAATCCCCAATCTTAAATTCAACATGTCGTTTATGCAAATCAACTCGAAGTTTATATGATGCATTACTGGCTTCAAGTTGTTTATTGATCTCAATGTGCAAGTCATGAAGATGTTGTACAAATGCCTCAACTGACACAAACACACTAGCATGTGGGAACATGAGAATAAGGTCTAAAGGCTTCCTAGGCTTATAGCCATGAACAACTTCAAAGGGACTCATACCTAAAAACCGATTCACAGAACTGTTATATGCAATTTGAGTTGTAGGGAGGATCAAATCCCAATTCTGAAAATTTTCCTAAACCAGAATCTTAATAAATTGCCAAGACTGCGGTTAACAATTTCGGTTTGACCATCCATCTGAGGGTGGTAAGCGGAGGAGAATTTCAATTTAGTGCCAACCATATGCCATAGGGTTCTCCAAAAATGATTAGTGAGACGAACATCCCTATTTGAAACAATAGTCTTAGGAAGACTATACAACTTGACAATCTCATTAAAGTACAATCTCGCAACCTTAGACGCATCCGAAGTCTTGCTACAAGGGATAAAGTGAGCCATTTTCGAGAAACAGTCCACTACAACAAAAATAGAGTCATGCTTCTTTGGAGTGTGTGGAAGTCCTAGCCCAAAATCTATACTAACGTCTTGCCAAGGGCAACTAGGGAGGGGAAGGGGCGTGTAGAGACCAGTGTTTTGTCGCTTTTGTTTGGCCAACTGACAGGTGTTGCAGGTGCTAACTATCTTAGCCACATTTTTATTCAAGCTAGGCTAATAGAATTGATGTTCAATCTCCTCTATGGTCTTATCACGGCCAAAATGTCCGGCAAGCCTCTGACATGAATTTCCCAAACTATAAAGTCCCGAACTGAAGTCCAAAGGATGAATGACTTATTGGATCTAACTCTTTTGGGAAAGTGTAGAGAATCTCCTTGAGAGGCGCCATGCGCCTCCTGTTGGAATTTGGGAAGAAATGAAACGCTGCCTTCAAGAGAAGTACTTACCCCAATCTTACAGGCATAATTTGTTGGACCAATAGAATGCCCTTACACAGGGCAATCAGCCAGCGACTGAGTATGTCACTCAATTTGATGAATTCTGAATGAGATATCATGTAGTTAAGGATGAGGCCATGACTTTGAGTAGGTTTAGACAAGGCCTAAAAGATGATCTTGGGCACAAGCTTGTCCTTCAGGGTGTCACTACTCTTGACCACGTTTACTCTTTAGTCCGAGACTATGAGTCGATTACTAGGACTCCGTATGGAAAGTGTGGTGACAACCGCCCTTCCATCACCCCAGCATCCACTCTTCCCCCTAAGTCTCTCCTAGGGCCTCCCCCGTGTAATGCTCCTCCTGTACGGAAAAATAAGGGTAAAAGTCCTGAAATTCCCAGGACTCCCCCCCGCTTGCAGTGCTTCAATTGTAAGGATTTTGGCCACATTTCCTCCAATTGTCCTAGTCAAGCCCTGGTCATTGAGAAACATGAGGGTGTAGTTGATGAACCGTTAGAAGATCAATTCTATGAACCTAAGCTGGAAGAGTTTGATGATTTGGGTGATGATAAGGACACCTTCTTAGTTTGTATCCGGACCCTCCCAGTGCGTCTAGGTTCTATGCTCCTTGTTCCCGACACACCCCGGTTAAGTGTTGTACGTTGTACTCTTACCCAGCCCGTTGATGATTGGCGTCATCATGCCATTTTTTTTAATTATATCAAGATCAATAATAAGGGTTGTAAAGTCATTGTGGATAGCGGTAGTTGCATTAACGCAGTTTCTGTTACTACCATGTCTCTCGTCTTGAGTTGCAGTCAGTGCCTCAACCTCAACTGTATAGTGTCTCTTGGGTCGATACTTCTTCCATAGCTGTGAAAGAGCATTGCCTGGTGCCTATCTAATTCCTAGAGTATAAGGATCATATATGGTGTGACATCATTCCTATGGATGTTGGTCATGTCATTCTTGGTCAGCCTTGGTTGATCCAATTCATGTTCCTTTGTGTTTAATGGAAAGAATATTCACCTTAATCCTTTACCCTCAAAACCTGTTGGTTCACAGCAAGTAAAGAAAATTGTGGAACGGAAAGGGTTAAAAATCATCAACTCTACAGAGTTTGAGTGTACACTCGTGGGTGATTCTGTTGTGCTTGTTGTGGTTGTTATGGAGGTCCCGTTGGAGTCTCCAATAGTGGTCCCTGCTGAGGCCTAGTCGTTTCTTCAAGATTTTCGGGATGTCTTCCCTGAGGACCTCCTTGACCACTTACCCCCTTTACGGGATACTCAACATGCCATAGATCTTGTCCAAGGAGCATCTCTTCCTAATTTGCCTCATTATAGGATGAATCCCATTGAGCATGCCGAGCTCCAAAGGCAAGTGAATGAACTCCTTCACAAGGGATTTATCCATGAGAGTCTAAGTCCTTGTGCAGTTCCCACCCTTTTGACTCCTAAGAAAGATGGTTCTTGGAGGATGTGCATTGATAGTCGTGTCATTAAAATGATCACAGTGAACTATCGCTTTCCAATCCCTAGGCTTGATGATATGTTGGATATGATGGTTGGTGCCGCAATATTTTCTAAGATTGATTTAAAGAATGGTTATCACCAAATTAGGATTCGTCTGGGTGATGAGTGAAAAACTGCCTTCAAAACGAAGGATGGTCTTTATGAGTAGTTGGTCATGCCTTTTGGACTAACCAATGCCCTGAGTACTTTTATGAGTGATGACACAAGCTCTTTGGCCTTTCATGGATAAGTTCCTCGTTGTCTACTTTGATGACATTCTCGTTTACAGTAAAACTAGGGAGCAACATCTAGATCATCTCACGCAGGTTTGTTCTACCCTTCGTGAAACAAGTATGTATGCTAATGTGAAGAAATGTTCTTTCTTCACCGATCAAGTTGTCTTCCTAGGATTCATTGTATCCTTTACAGGAGTATCTGCTAACCCCACAAAGGTTCAAGCCATTGTTGGTTGGCCTGAGCCCAAGACTATACATGACGTCAGGCGTTTTCATGGCCTAGCTACCTTTTATCGTCGCTTCATCAAGGGGTTTAGCACAATCATGGCTCCTATCACAGAGTGCATGAAGAGAGGAGAATTTCATTGGACACCAGAAGTGACTAGGGTTTTAAGTTAGTCAAGAAGCAAATGACGGAAGCTCCTATCATGCAACTTCTCGACTTCTCCAAAGTTTTTGAGGTCGAGTGTGATGCCTCAGGGGTAGGAATAGGTGGAGTCCTTAGCTAGGAACACCATCCTGTTGCTTATTTCAGTGAGAAGTTAAATGATGCCAAACAACGACACTCCACGTGTGATAAAGAATTGTACACAGTTGTGCAAGCTTTGCGCTATTGGCGACATTGTTTGTTGCCCCAAGAGTTTGTTCTTTATTTGGACCATCCTGTTGCTTATTCTTAGCCAGCAACACCATCCTGTTGCTTATTTCAGTGAGAAGTTAAATGATGCCAAACAACGACACTCCACGTGTTATAAAGAATTGTACACGGTTGTGCAAGCTTTGCGCTATTGGCGACATTATTTGTGATGCCTCAGGGGTAGGAAATGTTGGAGTCCTTAGCCAGAAACACCATCCTGTTGCTTATTTCAGTGAGAAGTTAAATGATGCCAAACAACGACACTCCACGTGTGATAAAGAATTGTACATGGTTGTGCAAGCTTTGCGCTATTGACGACATTATTTGTTGCCCCAAGAGTTTGTTCTTTATTTGGACCATGAGGCCCTCCCCCACCTTAACTCCCAGAAAAGGTTGACATCTAGGCATGGCCGTTAAATTGAATATTTGCAGGCTTATTCTTTTGTTTTGAAACATAGGAAGGGTATTGAGAACCAAGCAGCTGATGCTTTGAGCCGCCGCATCTCCCTTTTGTCTATCATGAATGTCAAGGTCACAGGCTTTGAAAGACTTAAGGAAGAGTATGAGTCTTGTCTTGATTTTAGGGATATTTTTCTTACTCTGCAAAATGGGTAGTCGGATACCACTGATGGTTTCCGTTTGGAGGCTGGTTATCTTTTTAGAGCCAATAAGTTGTGCATCCCTCGAACTTCAGTTCGGGACTTTATAGTTTGGGAAATTCATGTCAGAGGCTTGGCCGAACATTTTGGCCGTGATAAGACTATAGAAGAGATTGAACATCAATTCTATTGGCCTAGCTTGAAGAAAGATGTGGCTAAGATAGTTAACACTTGTAACACCTGTCAGTTGGCCAAACAAAAGTGACAAAATATTGGTCTCTACACACCCCTACTAGTCCCTACTTGTCCTTAACAAGACGTTAGTATGGATTTTGTGTTAGGACTTCCACTCACTCCAAAGAAGCATGACTCAATTTTTGTTATAGTGGACCGTTTCTCGAAAATGGCTCACTTTATCCCTTGTAGCAAGACTTCGGATGCGTCTAAGGTTGCGAGGTTGTATTTTAATGAGATTGTCAAGTTGTATGGTCTTCCAAAGACTATTTTTTAAGATAGGGTTGTTCGTTTCACTAGTCATTTTTGGAGAACCCTATGGCATATAGTTGACACTAAATTGAAATTCTCCACCGCTTACCACCCTCAGACAGATGGTCAAACTGAAGTTGTCAACAGCAGTCTTGGCAATTTGTTAAGATGTCTAGTCTAGGAAAATCTTTGGAATTGGGATTTGATCCTCCTTACAGCTCAAATTGCATATAACAGTTATGTGAATTGGTCTTTAGGTATGAGTCCCTTTGAAGTTGTTCATGGCTATAAGCCTAAGAAGCCTTTAGACCTTATTCCCATGTCCCCACATGCTAGTGTGTCTTTGTCAACTGAGGCATTTGTACAACATTTTCATGACTTGCATATTGAGATCAATAAACAACTTGACGCCAGTAATGCATTATATAAACTTCGAGCTGATTTGTATAAATGACATATTGAATTTAAGATTGGGGATTAAGTTATGATCCGAATTAGACCGGAACGGCATCCACCTGGATCCGCTTCCAAATTGCAAGCCCGTAGTGCTGGTCTTTTTAAAATTTTAAGGCGCGTTGGTCCAAATGCATATGTCATTGATCTTCCATCACATTTTGGTTACCACTCTACATTCAATGTTGAGGACTTAGTTGCTTACAAAGGTCATTTCAATTCCTCTAATGATCCTCTTTTACCTCCATCTGTGGACCTTGACCCTGAACCTTTTGTCACTCCTATTCCAATATCATCTATCACAGCACACAAAGATAAAATTGATGTTATTCTAGATGAACAGATTGTGTTGACCAACAATGGAGAGATTCAGTGTTTCCTTGTTCGTTGGGTAGATCGACCTGATTCCGACTGTACATGAGTTCCCAGAGAGACACTCCAACAGCTTGATCCAGATTTTTGGAGCTTTATCGAAGTCAGCAAGATCTTCCTTTGCCCAGATCACCGTCCACCCGTTTCGGGGGAGTTGGTGGGGACACCAAATTCAAACCTCCACTCACACGTGTTTATGGGCATTGGAAGAAGCTTGCTCAACCACTTAGCTTATGGTTGGGTGATTGATGGTAGCCTTATTGTGACTTGTCAACTCGACAAAGTTGAGTTTTTTCCCACCCCGGGAAGGTTGATGAGGACATCTCCTATTATTATTATTTTACTTGTGTTTTATTTATTTTATTTGGGTTTGTATTAATGGGCTTGGACTTTAGCTCATGGACTTTCTAGGGTTTATTTAGGGTTTGTGTTATCTTACTATTTAAAGACTTGTAATGAAATATTCAGGTCAGTTTTTGGAGAAAATAATTGAGCGCTTGTTACAACCGCCTCCTTCCAACCCCTTTTCTCTTTGCTTTCTTCTTCTTCTTCTCTTTTCTCTTCTAGCTTCTTTTCTTCTCTGTTTTGTTGTTATTTTGCTTCTCTTTCTTCTTCCACTTTTATCCTACAGCAGCTTATCTTCCTTTGGGTGGTGATATTTGTATCCCATTGGATCCCTATATCTTTTTTTTTTCCAATCATAAGCCCGGTATCAATTATAGTTGTACTATACTTGGGCCTAACTTATTCCTCTTATAGGCTTATACTATAATATTTAATTTCATGTTATTATAATAGTGTTGAACTTATTTCTAACTTAATAATATACTAGACTTAGTATTACATGTTATTATAATAGTGTTATTATACATTTGTATTATACTTGTACTATACTACTGTCTAACTTATTTTTATTATAGACTTGTACTATAGTGTTTAATTACATGATACTACATGTTATTATAATAGTGTCTAATTTATTTCTACCTTAATTATATATATATATATATATATATATATATATTTCTTTTGATGTTAGGGAACCTCTCCAAGGCAGGGCCCTTCGGACCCACCTCTGTAGAATAAACCTTGGTCTCGTGCACCATACCCTCGAAAGTTTCCCTACACGGATTCTGGTTAAATCGCTGGCTTTTCACCAAGGGTTGTAGCCCTAAAGGATTGTTGCACCCATGAGGTGTTCTACCTTAATTATATACTACATGTTAGTATTACATGTTATTATACTAGTGTTATTTTACATTAGTATTACATGGTAGTAATACTATGATGTTCATTGTTTACATATACTAAACTATTATCATTCAATTTATAGTCTATTTATATTATAGTATAAGTATATTATTTTATAATAATTAGCTCATACTACTTACTAGTATATTATTGAATTTAACTAACTAAAAAAGTTCTGGTTATATAAAATATATGATTAATATAGAGAAAAATACATATATTTTTATACCAATGTACAATATTGGAGTCTCATCAAAGCGGAGTCGTAGTTGGTCCGATGCCACCTCCGACTCCGACCTTCAGACTAAAAGAACTCCGACTTTGACTTGTCGGAGCAGGAGCTGAGTCGGAGTCGGAGTCGGATTTTTGCTCAGCCCTAACTCCACCCAAGATAAATCATGAATAAAATGCAAGTCATAATCCTCAGAAAATAATAAAATCGAAGAAATCATCACACAAGCAAGCAGGAATCCCATACATAATATGAACTCTCAAATCCAAGCCCAGTTCATAAACATTGTAAGGTATATGGAAAATGCTCACATGACAAAACCAAACAGATAGAAACTGTCATATGAACTTACAAGTCGACTCTTCCTCATCCTCATCGCACCATTTGTTCCAATCAACCTTAAGGTATGGAGCAGGTTTTTCTTCTGACTTTAATAGTCTTTCCCACCAACCTTTCTGCTCTTTCTGGATGGAGCATAGAATGTTCCTCAACCCAACTTGCGTTTTACAACCCTGCACCATAGAGTAAAAAATCAATGCACCTGCAAACTTCCGATCATTCCAGAAGGTTAAATTGAAATGAACTTGGAAGAACAGAATGAAAACTTGTCAAGAAACTCTTAAACCATTAACTTATCATTGTTCTAAGTTGAGGGGAAAGGAACAGAAGAAATTTTGAAGACCATAAGCAGATAATGGATCAGCTTAAAAGTTTCTTCCTCAATACTTTGTTCCTTTGGGTAATTGCTATAGACTTCAACGGCAGTAAGTTTTCATGATTTCCTTGTATTTTCTTTTCTTTTTCCAATTGCGTGTTTTTCCTATATACATCCTGTGTACTTGGATTATGCCTTAAATTTTTATCAATGAAGTAATTGTTAATTATACAAAAAAAAAAAAAAATTATTCATAGCAAAAGTGATGTAAACATCAGCTTAACACCTACTACATTTTTTATATCCTTCACTGTTTGAACAATACCAGAAGACTGCTGCATTGCTTTTACATGCTTAAATGCTCCACTTAAACAATCAAGAAAAACCAAAAGCTAGTCTAACTGTGCTATTGAAAGGTAACAATCAACTCAATGTGGCTGCTTCATGGTAAAAGCATGGGTGGAAAGTGGTAGTGATGAGTTGCAACAGGATTGGTGATTGAGGGCCAGTGGGTACTAGGCACAGGAACCAAAAAGGGAAAGGAGGGTAAAGCAGAAACAAAAGAGATAAGGATTGAAGGAGAGTTATCCTTGGTAGAAAAATAACGTTAAGATGATGCATATCAGTGGGATGTGTGCAAGAACAAGTTTTTCAGTGGAACTGACAGCCTGGTGATCGTTTCGATGTGATGAAAGTGATATATTTGTGCCTAAATTTTTAAAACAGCAAAGACAAATCAAAGTGTGAATTGAATCTTCCTTAACTATGGTATACAAAACTGGTTGGACAAGGCAGTTATATTAAATTAATATATTGCTCAAAATAAAAACTTCAATATTCTACACACTTGAGCAGCTCTTGAGTCCTGACAACATGAAAGTGATATATTTGTGCCTAAATTTTGACAACAGCAAAGACAAATCGAAGTGTGAATTAAATCTTCCTTAACTATGGTATACAAAACTGGTTGGACAAGGCAGTTATATTAAATTAATATATTGCTCAAAATACAAACTTCAATATTCTACACACTTGAGCGGCTCCTAGGTCCCGACAACATGATTACCAAACATTATTTTCACTCAAGCATACACACAACAAACACCATGGGATGACAAAAAAGATAATTGGCTTGGGACAATGCGTTATGAAGCAAAAGTCACTGGTTCTGATTTCTCCCTCCCCTTCCCATGGGAGCCAAACTCATCCAAGAAATAAAAAGATATGAAAATAATATACAGACGGGTAGGCCATATAAACTAAACATGAAGATTGGTCTCACCTCAGGCATTATTGGGCCATAAAGTTCCAAACTGAAGACAAACAATTCACCTTGCAGCCCTTTAGCAGAGAAACTAAATAAGCCCTGTGGCTCACAGTTCACAGAAACCTCTTTTGCATCAGGTAGAGCAATGGTAAGATAAACCTTATCAGAACGTTGAGCCCAAAGAACCTCCGGATTGAGACTGCATTCAAAAGAAAATAAACACCTTAATATTTCAATACCCTACAGAGAAGTGGTCTTTAGGAGGTGTCTTGAAAATTAATAAAAAAAACACCCCTTAATGGTCAGTACAGAAGGGAATCATGCTACAGCCAAAATGTTTGTGACCACCATTGTAAACTATCTTTAGTGTCGGTTTGTAATTGCCACTGATATATATGTATTTTTTCAATGTAGCTCAAAACCCCCGCATTGTACTTAAGTTTGTGTTGACAGTAATAAAGGTCCTTTGAAGAACCATAAAATGACTTCTGTTTTTGTGATAAGTCATCAAATGATTGATAATTAAAATGAAAGAAGAAAATACCTGAACATATTTTTTTCCAAAATTTTAAAGGAAAAACCGACCCTAAACTACTCGAGAAAACAAGTGAATCTTACTTGTTCAACAATAAGTTTTGTTTTAAATTTGAGCTTATCATTATAATTTTCCTTGAATGCCTTCTTAAAAATGCCTTCAGTTAATGGAAGAGAATCCTTCTCAGTATCCTGAACTGCACCTGAGAATTGGAAAGTTGTCAGACACAAATCCAACAGGATTAAATAATTAGGAGAGGGGCAGCTTTGAGAAGAAAAAGAGATAACATGAGAATATGAAAGTCACAAGCTTGCAGTAAACCAATCATTTTTATCAAGGCACCATGGAATTACACCTAATTTTATATGGAAGGAGAGAGAAATAAAGGAAAACACCTGCATATGAAGCTTTCATATCTTTCCAAGTCTGAATATTTGGGGCAAAACTAAAACTGACTATAGTCAAAATAAAACCTCTTCAATCATGAATATTTCATTCCATGAAAAATTAGAAAATTACATTTTAAAATATCCATCCCAGATTTAATTATTAAAAAAAAATCCATCCCAGATTTAATTATAAAAAAAATCCATCCCATTTTAAAAAAATTACATTTTTCTCATTTGTATACATCCTGTGTACTTGGGCTATGCCAATTTACTTGGAATAAAATTTCTCTTATTAACTATAAAAAATTTATTAATAAAAATAAAAAGATTGTCATAATATATAATTACCACGTTGAAGAATCCAGGCTAGCATACCTAGTCACTGCAAAAAAGCAGCCCCTCATTTTAAGCAATTTCTAACATCGAAATCATCTTCCATGGCTGGTATGTAAAGGGAATGTGCAATTTACGAAGTAAATTTTACAACATATGAAATTTGAACACTAAGATAAGAATTTAGGAAAGAAAGAAGCCAACCACATCAGGAAAAATAAAGGAGGGCCATCAGCCTCAATTTCTCACCACATACCAGCAATTACACTAGAGACCATAAAAAGGAACATAGAGCAAGCAATCCTTGTACAGATTAAAAATTAGATATTCAGATGTTTAAACAAGGGAACAGGAGACTGAATTCTTGTGGTTCACATCTGTGACACTCAGCAGGAAAGGAACCATAGGAGACAACCTCAAATAAAAGCATGATGACCCAGACCAACCAATAGCTCTTATGTGTACCACATCCCTATGACACACAGTCCACTAGTTGAGAAGCCACCGATATGAAAGGAAGAGAATAAGCTACTAAAAGCTTTAGGAAGACTAGCCTAGCTCATAGGGATGCATATGTAAGGTTAACATCTCGAGCTATAGCGCACTTAAATGCACTTTTAAGTTGAGACTATAAAACTTTCCATCCCAGAACTTAATTGATTAAAGCAAACTAGAAAAAATTGGGAAGGCAGTCAAGAAATCCTACTTCCGAAGAACAATACGACGTTACTACCAAATTGCATGGTCTATCAAAATTGCAAAATTAATTTAAGTAAAACGATAGAGGCATCAAATTGATAGTGAAAATAACATATGGCATGCTAATTTACATACACTATT
Organism: Cyclocarya paliurus; assembly: GCA_029856935.1. Classification (NCBI taxonomy): domain Eukaryota; kingdom Viridiplantae; phylum Streptophyta; class Magnoliopsida; order Fagales; family Juglandaceae; genus Cyclocarya; species Cyclocarya paliurus. The sequence goes on along the minus strand of CM056959.1, from coordinate 16,296,269 downwards.
TTCTTCTTTTCATGGATATTTACATGCAGTATTGATAAGCCACACGAAAGGAGAGAAAATAAGCTACCAAAATCCCCTAAGTCCTAAATGTTATTTCCAACCAAAATTCAACCATCCTCATAAGTGAAAAATATTAAACTACCCAAGGCATCGATCATTACACATACCTTTCCAAAATCACATGATAAATTAACAAAAACCTACGACTCCTTGACCAAGGGAAGATAATATTTCAAGTCCATGCGCTATGGGTATGTCCAGACATTGTATATTCATTCTGCTAGAACTATATTGTTCAAGTTAATCAAGTTGTCAGTAGGTGTGAAGTAAATTAATCAAATCTAATGGCTTCACACAGCAAGGCAAAAAATCTTGCCCGAAATGTTTTTTCTTTCTATCCTACGTTTCTCAATAACCAAACAAAGCTCTGAATAAACAAACGAAAAAAAAAACCTGATTTCCCCACCATTTTGTCCCTTCTATATTAAAGCTAACCGGTGAGGAAAAAGTTCTGCTAAATTAAGAACATAACCCCTGCATTACTGTTTCGAGGGCGATTATATCACCAGACTCACACCGTGGTTGTCGCCGGCGAAAGATCCTTGCCGTTGCCGCGGTTGAAGGCAAAGAAAACGATTGGGAAAGGAGCGAGAGCGACAGGTGTTCATATTAATATCCAGGTTTAAAGAAATTCTCGGTCTCACTTGTTCGTTTGGTTGCGAGAATTACCCGTAATGATATCAAATTGGATCAAATTCAATTCCAGGCTTCCACAAAACTTATTTATAAGTTTTATTTTTTATACATTTTATGTGAAGTCTTTTACAAGTAATTATTATTTTTTGAATTTTTAAAAAGATAAGATAACTTTGATCATAATATAAAGCATATTGTTTGAATCCTAGTAAATATAACATTTATAATAAATTTTATAAAAAATATTTATAAAAATTTTGTATGTCTTAATTGAAATTTATCAATAAAATTATAAGATATAATATAAGCGATTATTTTTGTCAAAATTAATAACTCGTGAACAAACTCAAACTTATTAAAAAAATAATGAACAGTTTTAAATATAAATTTATATATTTTGGCTCGAACTTGACTTATATACACTCATAAATGTAGAAGTTTCAGAATTTTGTGAAAATAATAAAATGATTTGAGTCAAGATATTTTATTAAATTTTGAGAAATGAGAGAAAAAAATTGAATAAAAATATTATAAAGTTAAAAACTTGTTTGAATATAAATTTTTAATATTATTTTGTTTTGAAATTTGAAGAAATTGTATTATTTTTGTGTTCTATTTAGAAGTTTGAGAAAGTTGTATTGAGTTTTTGTTTGGATAATAATTAGGCAATATTAGATGAAAATTTTAAAAATTAAAAATTAAAATATTTTTATATTTGAATTATATTTTAAAATAAATTGTAAAAAATTTTGAAAATATAAAGTATCCAGCAAGATCTTAAATTTCGATAAAACATGTTCCATAGTCAATGTTCTATTGTATAGAAAAGTGGCCAACCCACAGCACCAAAAACAAAATGGGAACCGCTTTTTTTTTTATTGTAAGCAACAAGAAAGAGCTCGAAAACCCTTTTCTGAGAAAAAAAAACCCTAGCGGCCGTTCATACTAGGGGGGGTGGCGGGGGAGGGGAAGCTTCGGCTTCCTCATCCCCCCTCCTCTCCTCCCTCTCTTCGGTTTATTACGGTTTATTTTGGTGTTTTTTTAGTATTTTTCAGGTTTCGGCCGAATAATGAAGAGGTAGCCGATCCGAGCTCTTTCGGTGGAATTTCTCCTTCACGCGTACCATCGGGAGATCCCTCGTCTGCTGATCTTACAGCCTCCCGCTTTGGGCGCCATTTGGAGCAGCGTGTCGCCCCCATGCGCGGACTACAGAGAACGCGTGGCATATGCAAGCCACCGCGTATCACACCGCGTCGGAGTCATGTGCAGCAGCTCAGGGCCCAGTATACCGGCACTGTCTCGACCGGCCGTTTGGCTTCTCCCCAGTGTGGTGCGTGTCCCCCACGCGCTACCCCCGAACCTGTTTGGTTCCGTTGGTTTTTAGGTTCTGTTTTGTCTTGTGTTTGTTTTGGTTAGTGGTTGTTTTTGATACAAGTGCCACCGCTGAGATCTGTTTAGTGGTTGTAGCAGTGTTGTTTTTTTGTTGAGTTGGTTTATTTGCTTTTTCTGTCTGTATTTGGTTTTCTGCATTAATAATTGTAATGGGCTTTTGGACCCTTTTGGTGTCCATAGCAGTTGAGTCCCGTTCTTCTTTTAGGAGGAGACGGTGTGGTAGGACTCATCCTCTTAGGGAGGACGGGAGGTGATAGAGTTTCTCTTCTTTTGAAGAGAAGTCATTTAGGCTCTGTTTTTTACAGAGTGTGATTCTCTCTGACAAACCTAGTTTGATCAGAGAGAGTTTATAGAAGTTAAGACAAAATTCGTCATAAAGAAATTTATGTATGAGGTGTTTCAGAGCAGATGCGTAGGTTGACTTATCGTCTGAATTTTTTTCTGTATTGATAAGTCACATTTGTAACTTCAGGATTGATTACTGTAATGAAATCTATTTTTCCAAAAAAAAAAAAAAACAAAATGGACTTCTTTGTCCGCATGGTGTTGGGCTAGAGAAAATCTACTCAGCCTTCCTTTTTCTCTTTCAATACAGCATGAATACACGTGTCAGTTTTTTTGTTTAAACTTATGTGCAGTCTCCCTCCTATCTCTCTTTCAATCTGCTTTTCCCACCTACCCACCTCCCCCCCCCCCAAAAATAATCTCTCTTTCGATTTGCTCTTCCCACCCCCTTTCGATCTGCTGTTTTCCCATCTCCTCTTTTTCCTCATTCACCCATCCAATTTTTCGTACACCCATAGAACTTTTGGATCTCCTCTCCCCTGTGAGTCGCTCCTCCTCCATGGGAATCTCCTCCTCTCCGTGTGCTGCTCCCCCACCGTGCGAATATGTCCCACAACATGGCAAAACTATGCAAATCTGGCCCTTTCCCTACCCATCATTCTTCCTTCAAAGCCGGTAAGTATGCTTCCATTCGGTATCTTATTTTTACTCTTATTTTTATTTTACTATTTTTTTAGGCGGTGCTGTAATTTGTGCTTGTTACTTGCCATCTGACGAAGTGCTGTAATTTTTCATGTTAAAACAAATGAGTTCACTTTAAGCAGGCAAAATATTTTTTGAGCAAGTGAGCAAGTGAACCCATTATTTAACCGACTTTTGATATAAAAAACTTATTTATATAGTTGGTCCTAGTTTCAATTGTTTAAACCTTATCAACTTCTGCCTAACGATTATTTGGGTCCATGCTTTTGCACTTGTGGCACGATACATTAGGCTATTAAGGTGTTTTGAAAGGGCATGGCAATGGAATACGAAATTTTGATTTCCCTGCGTTGAAATGGCCATTAAAATTCTCTACAAAATTCAAAAAAAGCTAGGGGAGTTGCATAGTTCCTTATCTCTTTTTAACTAAATTGCCTTAGTTTGTTGTGATCTTTTGACATGTAACGAGGCTGTAACAGCCGCTAGAAATTTAATGATGGAATTTTTATTGTCTTTAGGAATCATAGTAAATCCTATATGGTTGGAATCCAACTAAGAACCCATAAGCGTGTTAGAAACCAAAAATCCTATATGGTTTTATCCAAAACCTTATTGAATCAGTTTCTAGCATCGTGTTTAATCGTTTAATTAAATTATTTTCATATGCTATTAATCTTTTAAATTTTTGTTAGAACATCATTATCCAACTTAGTTAACCTTGGATATTTGATTGGGCCAATAGAAATCAGATTTGGGCTTGATAGCAACCCAAACCCTCTTAAAACCCATGAATTTAGGCCCTTTCGATTTAAGCCCATTAAGGCCCACGAAATTAGCCACCTTAGCAATGATTTTGTCTAAGATATTTCACCCTCCACTTGTCTTATCAGATTTATTCAAGAGCACTTAAAATGTTGTTGAAGTGGATGACTAAGTAGACACCCCACTCTTTCAATTATAGACTCAAAAAATAATATCTTGTAATTTTTATTGGAAGAAAAGATCAATACTCAAGCTCCATTTCAGATCTATCATCTTCCAAAACTTGTATAAATAGCCCTCTAGCCCCTTCCAACGAAAATCATCCCTCCTTTACACTTTGCTTTGTTAGAATACAAAAAAATACTCTCGGGCAGTTTTTATGAACTCTTTTGCACGCCTTATTTGAAGCTCTTGTAAGTATTTTCTCACAAACTTTCTTTTATGAAAGTTGTTTATTTTTTAGTCTAGTTTACGTAGATATCTTATTTGTTCCATTTGAAGATCATTTGGTCAGTCAAAAGTTGTTTAAAACCCAGAAAGGTCATTCTGGGCGATAACCAGAGAGTATGTTATATTTTGGAGTTTTTGACAAAGTTAATGGATTGATCTTGGTCCGAAATTATTATGGAGTATTGTTAACATAGGTATATGATTATGGGTTGAGGATTTGTTGCATGATTAAAAGTTTTGGTGAAATATTTTCTTAGATTTAGAAACTTCGAATCTGGAAGAGGAAAAACAGTTTCAGTTTTGAGAAAGTTTAAATCTTTTATGGTCTAATCTTATTGCAATGGCTTTGATATTTTTATTTGAGGATCCTAAGTTTCTTATGTACATGATATAATGTTGCTTTGAAGATATTTGATATTATTTTCAAAGATATGAAATTTTTATGCAAGGAGATATTCGAATAGGCCAAGTGATGATGTTCTTGGCTAAATTAATGTTTTGGTTGATTTTTAACCATGTGATCTTGAGTTTAAAGCTTAGATCTGTTTTAAGACACCTTTTTAAACCATGTGATGTTTTAGTTTGAAGATCACATCTTTATAAGTCCTGGATCAAGACGTTGATTAAAACAAGTTAAAAACAAAAATCAAGGGAAATGGCCTATATAAGTTTCGGTTTTTATAGAATTTTAATAGTTGTGTTTAGTTTTAAATTTTTCTGAATTCATATTTAAGTTCAGAATAAAATTTACATGAGATATATAAATTTTGGTGATTTTTGGAGTTAGGATACAAAATCCTTAAGTTAGGGATATAATGGTCTTTTTCCACATGTAGAGGGTGAATTAATAATTTTACTCTTAAATTGATATTTTTCTATATTTCTAATTGTTAGTGATTAAGTTATAATTTTTAAAAATCACTACTTTCAGTCTCTCGTGATCGTACTTGAGTTTTGCCTAGAAACGCGAAGACAGAGGTAAGTTAGCTTTTAACTTACTAGCAGTTTACTATGTATGGGTGATAAGTAAATGAACTACAGTATATGTATGTATGTTATTATATGTGCTATGCCAAGTCATTACATGTTTATATGTTACATATAATTTATTCTGTCATGAATTATTCATCTGCTACACAAGATATTCTGTCACGTATTGCTAAACATTGTAAGTAGTATGGATACATACAATCTAAGGAGATTCTGTCTAAGGAGATTGGAAATTCCTAAGTGTGTCCATCGTGACCCTCCAATCTTTCCTGGGAATCTAGAAGTTCTGTTTAGGAAAGATTGATCTTTCCTGGGAACTTACTTAGTGAGTACTATTCATTTCTACGATAAAAATTCATCAAGATATTATCAGAAAAAAAAAATGGAATGTCATATATGTCATGTAATGTATATTCACTGTTGCAAGCATGTTATGTTAAAAATGTAATGTTGTGTTACATCAGGGCTTTTGTCCTTTCATATTCAAGTCACATTCTGTTTCTAATACAGTTTATGTATTTCAAGAACAATCATGTTAAGTTATTCATGTCAATCACGATCCTAAGTACTAGGATGGAAAAATATCCTAGTAAAACTCCTTTGTTCACGCTGGAGTGTCTAAATAGGTGTGAAATTCCCTGGGTTGATGAAGTATAGTCAACAGGTTGCGATGGGACCTAACTAGCTGGTCACCGGAGCGCACCAGGCACTAACGCCGATGGAGCCACATTTTATTTTAATAAGTCATGGGGCCACAACAACTGTGGAGCATGAAGTATGGGGTCACAGCAATTGTGGCACATACACTACGTGAGACACAACAATTGTGACACGTAGAATACATGGGGCCACAACAATTGTGGAGTATGTATTAACGCACTCACAGCTGGTGTAGATACCTGTGTTGTGATGCGGTAATCGGCAGGAACACATGGCTCTAGGGGACCTATGTAGCACTCACATGTTACGTTAATCAAGTTAAATGAAAAAGAATTCAAACTCATGTTATGCTCAAGCTCATGTTCATGTTATGTTTCAAGTTTATATCAAGTTAAGTCAAGTAAGATCAAATCCATGACAATGTTATGTTTCAAGTTCATGTCACGTTAAGTCAAGTCAGATCAAGTCTATGACAAGTAAGTCAAGTTCAGTTCATTCATGTTCATGTTATGTTTCAAGTTTAAGTTATGCCATATGCTATGATTACTTACGATTTTGATTATGTACTTATGATTTTACTGTTATGCATGCATTATTAACCTATGTGTATGTTTTATGTTAACTTGCTGAGATTTGTAATCAAATCTCACTATGGTAGTCCCAACTACCATTCCCCCCGAATGGTAGGTTTTGTTACAGGATCTAAAGAAGAACTGGGAAACAGCCAACTGGACACGGTCGATTAAGCGACAGTGCGGCTTCAAGGTTAATATAGTAGTTAACTTAAAATTACTATATGTACTATGAAGTTACATCTTCAGTACTCATTTGATCACAATCATTTTGAACTAGTATTGTGATCTCTGATGTTTAGTATGCCTTTATGTATAAAATATATTTTAAGCATTTTGGGATATTTGAATTTGGTGCATAGTATTGCTAAAGAAAAAAATTATCCGCTGCGAATATTGCATAATGCTAGATGTATGTTAAGAACATTGCATCTTATATGTCATGAACGGAGATACGTAACTTTGTGTTGCATGTCTCGACACTTCAAATGTCCGTTCAATCCCAAGCGGAATTTGGGGGTGTCACAGAGGCCAAATCAGTTTGCAATGCTAATCACAACCTTCAATATTTGCCACAGATATTGTAGTGCTGGAATTTAACCATTACACCCCTAGTTCGCAGTGGAGACCAACAATTATCAATAGGAAAGACCACAGGAAAGAGGGGAATGGGACAGATGGGTTTTATGGAGGAATCAGAAAGCTTAAGAATGAAAATGAGATTTCTACATGGAAGCAACTTTGGCTCGCTGAAGTCTTGGAATAGAATGCATTGTATGAAAAAAGGGGCTTCGTAAACATCACCATGCTATGAACATAGAAGACTATTCTTTGGGATCAAGTGAAATAATGAATTTCGAAATTTTAAAATCAGCTTTTTCTTTGGGATCAGACTATTCTTTGGGACCATGCTACCTTTCATTCCCCCTCTCCTTTTTCTTTTCCACAATTTTTTTTCCTGGTAGGTTTCAGGATTTCATGTAGTGCCAGTCCATGAAAATGGTCTCCCATTTATTCCAAATTAATGTACAAAAGTTACCCCAACAATATCTTGTAATCAGTAGAAAATCTCTTCAGGTTTTGGTTGAGATTATGTTAGAAGAATGATAGCTTTGAAGTCATCTGACATCCAATCCATTTCTTCAGATTTCAGATTATCTATTTTTTGTCTGTTTTATTGACAATCAAATGGACATGAAATTTCGAAGTCAGAGATGCACAGCTTTCAGACAAGTTTCTTCTACATAGATGAATTTAATTTAAGTATATTTTGCAAGAGAGATAAGAGAATATCAAAATATCACAAACAAGTGATAGAACTTGAAAACCGGTGACATCCAATCATGCCTATTTCAATGCCCACAATCAGATAAGCATAATTTGAAAGCCATCAAATCTGAAAAAGGATTAAAAGGAGGACATAAACTATACACTAACAAATTATACAAAGTTCATCCCCTTCCATTCATAACAAACAATCATCTACACAATATGGAGTTTGAGACTTTTTTTTCCCACAACACTCCAAATATTCACAACCAACCAATCATCTACACTATGGTACCAACTCCCCCAGAACTGCATAACCAAAACATTGGTACAAACTCCCCGACAAAAAAATACTCCAAAACCAGTACTGCTACACATCCTCCATGTAATGACACATTAAGCTTGCATTCATGTCTTCAGTTATATATGATCAGAACCAGCACATCTCTGTAAACGACACAATATAATCATCAATTAATAACACAATATAATAGCACCCCAAGGGGTTTAATATTATAACTAGATCTTTAGATTTAAATAAAGAACAAATAGTTGACTTTTGTCATGATTCATGTTAAATAGTCAGAGAAGAAATCCAAGGGGATTAATATTATAACCAGATTGTTAGATTTGTCTAATATTTCAATTTGTCATGTTATTCTAATTTTTAAGGATATTTAAACGGTTCTTTTATTTTAGATTTTGTTCAAAGATGACTAGAATTCCAATCTAATCAAGTCCAAATTAAGTAATTATATTTCTTCCTTTGTGAATCATATGTATATGTTCCATCATCAAGAGCATAAATGTACAGGACGTTGGCCCCTTATCTTTATCACTCTACACAAGTCACTTCTACCTAAAAGGTAGATTTTACAGAATCAAATTATGGGCTAGTGAATTGTTTAGTGTTGTTATTGCCTTTTAGCTATATAGCAAAGCTTCAAACATGTGATTCAACCATAATGAATTTGATAGGGATGAGAACGCATTCTATATAGGAGATTGCAGTCGCCAGACATAGTATTAGTACTCAAAAACTCTTGTTTCCTGTGGTTGGTGTCTTGTATACACATCACCACATTTTCAAGCTTAAAAGGTTTCTATTAGGATTTTTTTGACAAATATGGGCAATGAACAAAATACTACTTTCTAATTAGAACTGAACAAAAAGTTGTCAAAAATTACTATTTAATTGCAAAGCCACCGAAGCTTCTTCTACTTTGTTTTTTTATTCTTTTAAAAAATCTTCTTTCCCTTTTCCTTTAGAAGATATGAAATAAATTAAAGAAAAAAAAGGAGAAGCTTAGAAAGAAAGAAAGGAGAAGCTTAGAAGCCAATAACCGGAAAGGCAAAAACTGTAATTGCTTGTAATTTACAATTTTATGGAGTTTTGCCTGGGAAACAGAGAATGGAAACTATTGATCAAAGAAAGACCAAGAAGACTAAGGTGGTCTGCGATGGAGAAATGCCAAATAACCATGTGTACTGCAAAGTGCATTGTATTTGAATTTTTTTTTTGTTCTTTACTATTGTTCGCATACGTTAGATCATAGATTATTCAATTGAGGCAACTTCTAGCAAACGATTGAAGAACCTTCAAATAACTAAAATTCACTAACCTCAATTCTCCAGAAAACTAATGGCTTCAGATCTCAACCAAAGTAGAGTTCTTAACTTTTCTTCATCCAATATGTTTTCCAATCGATGAGAAAAAAAAAATTAAGGCCGTAGGTTTATTTTTAATGCCAGATAGTACGTTCTGAGGGACTTTTTGTTGACCTTTTTCGCTTTTAAAAAATCTTCTCTCTCTTTTCCTTTAGAAAATATGAAATAAATTAAAGAAAAAATAAGGAGAAACTTAGAAAGAAAGAAAGAAGAAGCTTAGGAGCCAATAACTGGAAAGGCAAAAACTTGTTGAGCCATAAATTCAAACATGCATAGAAAATGTGTTTTTAAATAAAGCACAACACAGCAAGCTTACCGGTGGGGAAGGAGCGCACACGGACTGGTGTAGGTAGGGGGCTTTCGACCGAATGCAGGGGAGGGGGGAAAATGAGACGGAGAAGGTAGGGGGCTTCCGTTTGATGCAGGGGAGGGGGGCTTCTGTACGATGCAAGGGAGGGGGAAATGCCGGGGTGAGATGGTGGGGTGGGGTGGGGACGTGGGGGGCTGGGAGGGAAATGCAGGAGTGGGAACGGGGGGAGAGAGAAAATGCGTGGGGTGGAAAATGGAGGGAGTTCAAATAGGAATAAGAAATTAAAAAAAAAAATGCCAGAAATTCGTGCGGTGTAGATAAAATGGGGAGGCTGTGTAGTACTACTTGTTGGGCTAACATTCCTAATCATATAGAGTAAAACTCAAATGTACCAATATTTCAAAGCTTTAAATCCACGTGTATTTATTATTTTATTAATTATCAATTATTAATTATTTTTTAATATTACATTATATGATTACAAGATAAATAAAAATAATAATTTTTCAATCATTTGATGCTATGTAACATGATGATTAATAAAAATTTTGGTTCCACACATGCCATTTAAATTGAATAAATTCACACTAATCTCGATAGCACTATAATTGGTACTAATTTGGTAGTAAATTTATTATTTCTAGTTGTATTTTACTTTCCTTTAATATTGTAAATGAATCAGTCTACTCGATGGTCCGCTTGATACTTGGCCGGTTAAACTCAAATCAAACTCAACTCATAAAAATAAAAGTTCGACCGTGAAAATAGATATCCGCTCGATTAGTAAATGACACATATCCAATGAAACTCAACTCAACTCGCCTAAGGCTCGTTAAGGCTTACTCGTTTATGCCCTAGTTGACTCGTTAGCTTAATTCGATTAAAACCCATTCATATATTGATAAATATACACATACACCTATATATATACATATATAGATAGCTAATAACATAAGCATAATACTTTTATAATTAAATATATAATATGTAACCTTTTTTTTTTTTTTTAAGAAGAGTAGGAAGTCACATATCCAATAATGATCTACTCCCAAATTTATTAATAAAACACTCACTTATGGCGGAGGAATATCGCGGTAACAAAAAAATGACACATGGGAGAAACCCATCAGGACCACAACCAAGAAAAACATTCTATGACAATCTTATGTAAGGGCAAAGGAAACAAAACTACAAATACCAGAAAAAACTAAACTCTTAGAGTGGGAGGCCGAAAAAATCCAAACGGAGCAAACCACGAAAAATCTGTAGTAGATCACAATTATTAAAAAAAACCAAGTCGACGCCTGAGGCCCCTTCCTTGGCTAATCAATCCGCCACCATATTACTTTCATGGAACACATGTTGAAACCGACAATGAAGAGTGCAAGTCAAACCAACAAGTTCGTCCCAAAAATCCTCTAGATACCACACACCACAATGCCTCTCATCCACCAAGAGATAACCACCATCGAATCCATTTCTATTATCACTTTAGAAATATGTAAAGCATTGCATATTCTCAAACCTTGAAGGAGTGCCAAAAGTTCTGCTTTGTTGTTGAAGCTGAAACCAATAGGAGAGGCATAAGCCTTGGCAAGGCATCTTGAGTCATTCCGAATAACCCTACCAATGCCACAAGATCCCAGGTTTCTGAGACTACTACCATTTGTGTTCAATTTGTACCATCCCGATGGCTGTTTAATCTATTTAACCAATTTGCAACAAGGAGATTTTTGCACAATCCGTTTAATCCGCAAGGCCTCTAATATCTTACCATCCCGGTGAGACAAACGCATAGGATTTTTTGCCGCATGACAAAGGGAACCAAGCCACACACAAATAAAATAAACAACAACTTCATGAGTTTCCTAAATACCTTCCATTCTAGCAAAGCATCTTCTTCTGTTGCCAACTATAAAACCCACCTGAGAAGAAGAGTTAACACGCCTAAACCAAGTCTCAGAATTTTGTTTCCAAGATCTGCCAAGAGGAATACCAAACAGAGTGCCAAAAAAGGACCATACTTTGTGAGGAAAATCACCCTCAAAGAGCACATGGTTAATATTTTCAATATGGCCTATATTACAACAATCACATTTGGAAATAAGGGGAATGCCAAAATGGGGCAATCGATCATCCAGACTCAAGGCCATATGCCAAGCCCTCCAAAAATGAATAGACATTTTTAAAGGAAGACTTTTATGCCAAATCCAATCATGCCAATAAAGAGGAGAACCTCTTATACGAATACAATGCCAAACAGATTTGGTAGAAAACATACCTATCTCCGTTGGAGTCCAAACTAGAATGTCTTTTTCAGAGTTAGGCCCAGATAAAGAGACTAAAATCTCATCCACCTTCTCCTGCCCAATTAAATTCTCCAGAAAATCCACATCCCAACTATCTAATAGTCTACACTCTCTAACTTGTAGTAGGGGTGAGCCTACTAGTGGCATCTCGTTAATGAGTGGACCATTATCCCTCCATCTCTGTCATACCAGAAAAAAAATCTCTCATTCTCTAATCTTCCATTTAGAATTATTCAACAAACACGGAATACAATTTGCAACTATTCTCCAAAATCTAGAACCTTTCGTGGCCTCTATTAAAGCCTAAGGTTTAGAACCCACATATTTTGCTTTGAAAAAAATTAGCCCATAGAGAATTACCTTGTATAAGATTCCAAGCAAAACGCATGTGTAAAGCTTTCTACATGTCATAGATGCTGTAACTCAAGACCACCTTCTTCCACAGGATTACAAACATGTTTCCAAGCCACCCACTTCTTTTTCTCCCACCCCTCGGATTCTCCCCAAAAGAAGGAGCTCATCAATTTATGAATCTTGTTAATAGTAGCTTGAGGGGCCTGGTGAATCACCATGCTAGAAATAACATGCCTTAACAGAACTAGTTTTCCACCAGTAGAAAGTAGCCTCATCTTCCAACCACTAATGTTTTGTCTAACTTTATTCACCATGCCTTCTGGATGAGATTGCTTCAGACACCCCATAATAATCGGCACTCCTAGATATTTGAAAGGAAAAGTCCTCTCCATGAACCCAGTACGACGTAAAAGTCTATGCTTGCGAATAGGTGAAATATTATTCGAACAATACAACGTTGATTTCTGAATATTGATAGCCTGGCCCAACCATCTCTCATATTGACTCAGAATGTTCTGAAGTGCTCGGACCGATCTCTGGTTTTCATTGGAAAAAAATCATTATATCATCAGCATACATCAAATGAGACACAATTGGTGTACCTCGGGCTTGATAAAACTGGCCAAATTTATTCTCTATCACACTAACATGAATCATCCTGAAAAGGACATTTCCTGAATAATAAACAAATAAGGTGAGAAATGATCCCCTTGACGAAGACCACGGCCTCCCGGAAAGAAACTCTTGACCGTTCTGTTCATCATAACTGAATACCTAGGGCTTGAAATACAAAAATGCACCAGAACACAAAATTCAGAAGAAAAGCCAAAATTGCGCAAAACCGCAATGCAAAAGGCCCAATCCACATGATCATAAGCTTTCGTCATATCCACTTGCAACATAATATTTCCCCAATGAGTAAGTTTGTTAATAGAGTGAACTATTTTTTGGGTAAGGCTAATATTCTCGAAGATACTCCTTCTAGAAATAAAGGCTCCTTGCTCTGGAGATATCAGATGAGGCAGGAGACTTGTTAATCTATTCACAATAATCTTAGAGCAAATTTTATAAAAGATAGATCATAGACTAATGGGGTGAAATTTATCAAAACCTATAGGTGAATCCACCTTTGGTATTAAAACCAAATATGAGGCTGTGAAGAGCTTGGGAAGTTGCTTGGACACAAAGAATTCCAAAACTGCATTCCACACATCAACTTTAATTACCTCCCAACAACTTAAAAACTCGAACGAAGAAGACAAGGCCTCAAAAACTTCCTCTATAGAAGGCACACGAAGAAGTGAGACATTCTCCTTCTCTGAGATGACTGAATCAATTAGCTATTCCAGTCTAGGTGGCTCAACCAGTCTAGGTGCATTTCCAGCACTATTTTCCTCCTCTTATTAGTAAGGCAAGCATAAATTTTTTTTGAATTTCAATCACCATCCACCTTCCATTTTAATTTTGCCATTTGTGCCAATCATATCTCTTCCTGTTGACGCTAGCTTGCCAGATCCAAGACTACCATATGTAAATTGTTCTCCAAATTTTCCTCCCAATTAACTATAAGCTGTTACTCAATCTCCTCAACCTGTTTTTTCAGAGCATCAATACGACCCAATGTATGTCCAAAGACCCTTTTATTCCACTCCCTTAACACTACCTTAGTCTGCTTTAATTTTCTAGTCAAAATTTGAAAAGCCGAACCCTCCACTAGAAAGGCCCAACCTATCCAAACACAATCTAAAAAGCTATGGTGGTCCACCCACATCTGTTGAAAACGAAATGGGGTCGGGCCATAGAAGAAAGGATCATTCTTAAACTCAATAAACATGAGAGCATGATCTGAAGAAGAACGTGGCAAATATGAACAATTAGCATTTGGAAACAATGCAAGAGAGAAACTATCCATAAGAGCACGATCAAGACGTGCCCATGAACATGCAAGCCCCGATTGCCCATTACACCATGTAAACATACTTTCTTTCGTAGCCATTTCCATTAGACTCTCTTGATGAATACAATTATTAAATTCCTCCATAGCCATACTAGGCCAAGGCCTACCTCACCTCATTTCCAAATCATTACGGATAATATTAAAATCACCAACAAACACACAAGGATGTGATCCCAAACTTTGAGAGCTGAGGACATCCCAAAGGTGTGGTTTCTCCGCCATGGTACATTTAGCATAAACCACAATGAGCAAGAACATCTCGGCTCCTTCACCTACTAGCATAGAAATAAATTGCATTCTCATTCGAATCACATGCACCACATAAGCACTATTCTAGAAAACTCTGATTTTGCCCCCATCATCCTCATTAGAAATGACACTATTAAAATTTAAACACCGTGCCAATTTACGAGCTTCCTCTAAATTATGAAAAGGTTCTAAAAGAGAAACAACTTTCGGTTTCAACTTACCAATCAAATTCTTTACCCTACTCCTGTAGGTCCCAATCTCTCGAATATTCCATACAAAAATGGAATCAATCATTAAATAGGATTTGAAAGTCGGGCATGAACCTGCGATGAACTTCTCATTTTAACAAAAATCCTTTTCTTATATTTCTTTTTACCTTCATTGGCCTCAGACTCTGTGAGATACTCTTTATCTTGCGGGAAGGCCTCTACTTGAATATTTGGTTTAGGTTCTGAAACATTGTTCTCTAACACAAGCCTATACTCACCAGAAACCTCCGCAGGCTCCTCTTCCCCAAGTGGTTCGTTCTGCACCATGAACGTATCTTGCAACTCAAACAGTTCCCCCCCTCACTGGGCAAAATCATCGAAGTTTCAAGAGTCTGCTATGAGCAACCAACCACTGAATTTTCCCCCATGGTAGCACCCGTAGCCCCATCATGAACTGGTAGAGCTTTTTCTATTCCAATAACCTTACCACCTTTTGTATCAGTAGTAATCATGCTAACACCGTAAGGAACAGTGTCACCCACTGGCGCAGCATCACCCTCTATTAACAACAAAACCAAAACAACTTTTTTCTCAAGGAATACCAATTGCACCACCCACTGGCTCAGACGGAAGAACAACATCAGATGAAATCAAGACCTCTTCGACCACGACACCCTTTATTCCAAGCCAGTCACCATTGTTTCTTTTGCAACGGGATCATATTTATCCGCAATAACAGATACATTTTGCATTGGTTCTGCCCTAGGTTCTTCAATAGCCTTGACAGCCTCTTGATAACCTTTCTTCCCAACCCGAAACTGCCCATTCTTCTCAGCTTTTCCTATTCTACATGTCCGTGAATTATGCCCCTGGATTTTATATGTAACGCAATATGCAGGAAGAGTCTCGTATACGATTTCTTATTTGCGATTAGAAGGCAAACCCGGAGCACCTATCCAGAAATGAGTCAAGGGCATTTTCACTGCATCCACTTCCACGCATAACCGTCCTCCATCTATTCTCGTAGCACAACGAGTCGGATTATCGCGACGTATGAATGTCCCAATAGGAGCCATGAGTATTTTCAGAAAAGCTTCACGGTAGAAGTTAGGAGGAAGACCTGAAAGAGACAACCATATCGACACCCTCGACGACTCTTCATCCTCATTAAATTCTAGAGACCAGTGAAAGGCACGGTAGAAACTTCCATTGATTTCACAAACACCCCTCGATAAAGCCTTAGTAAAATCAGCTGCATTAGCCATTCGCACGAAAACATTCCGAGGACGTCGTATGGAGGAAACCACTAGTATAGCTGAAAGGCCCCAATGGCTATGAATGAATGCACACACGGCGTCCAGCGAAGGACGTTGTTTCAAAAATTTGAGGACCACAGAGTATCTAAAGGGTTCTGCAGAACGTTCAATCTCATCTTTGGTGAACTAAAAATAGACCTCACCGTCTACCATCTTCGGAGCTCGGGGTGCCAACACCATCTCAGGGATGGGCTACGGAACAACAGCCACCAGGTTGGCAAAAGGATGGCCGACCTATGCCTCCATCAACGGCTGCCATGCAGCCTCTTGGGGAGACCAAACCGTGCGGCTGGAAACAGAAACCCTATTCACCCGTAAAGAGAAAAAAGGGTAAAAACGGAATTAACATTCTCTTTGTCTTTCAGATATTCTTTTAATATGTGACCTAATTACTTATGTCTATATATTGAACATGCTTCATAGCTATATTTTATAATTTATATAATAATTAGTAGATAAGATTTAATAATTTCATATACTAGTATATAGGAACCGTATATGAAATGGATATATACTATCATATTATGTGTATGTACTAATAATTTATGTAAGCATATAATATATTGTTATTATGGATAATATCAACTACCTACACATTAGTTATTTATAAATTTTAAAAATCTTGTAATTTAATATAAGTTTTACTTGTTAGTTGTACAAAAATATTATTATTTTTATTTATCTAATCTATTAATTATTAAATCTTCTTCAAAACATTAAAAAAACAAAAAACTCAAGCCGAGCTCGAGCTCGTGTTGAGAGTTTAGCTTACCGAGTCAAGCTCGAACAAAGGTTAAATAAAAGTCTTAAGCTTGATTTTTTTTAGTCGAGCCGAGCTCGGCAAGCCAAAGACTAGCTTGGCTTGATTACAACCCTACTTTCCTCAAGATTCTCTCAACTAATTGTTTAAATTTGAAGAAATGTATCTCCTTGAATTCCTATTTGAATTTGAGAATCTCAAGTAAAAGAGAGATAAATATATTCTACATAATTTATTGCTGCATATATGAGTATTTTAGACAACATTAAACAAGTTGCACTTTATCTACGTAATTCTCTCACATAAAGCCCCTCAAATTTAGGCATGAACTTTGTTAATGACGTGTTTCGCACACCGGTCACGGGGCTCGATACTCTTGCACACGAGAAATGTGAGGGCTCGAGAGGTGGTGAGACATCTCCGATGCTTAAGTCAGTCTTTTAAACCTTAGAGAGAATTTTTGTATGTACGTGAACCGTCCTTTGTACTGGATACCATGCGGTCGACTTTAATGCGGTGTGGCTCCTCCGAGTGACATCTTGTGTGGCAGGTTGGTGAGGGTGGCCATCATCTGTGCATTCTGTCAGGGATAGAGGCTCCCGTTGGGATCCTTGCACGCATTCAATATCTTACCCTTTAATGCGGTGTAGCTCTATTGCCATTTACATGCGCAAAGTCTTGTCAGAGCAAATGATGTCTCTCTTCTCAAGTTGAACCTATTCCCGCACTGGTCCTGGGCCTCATTCTTCTTATCCCAATTGGTGGGTCGATTACGCCTCTTGGGGGCGACTCAGGCCTAGCCCAGTGCCCTAACCCATGCTTAAATTTAAAGAAAAAAATCTCCTTAAATTCTTGCTTGAAGTTAAGAATTTCAAGTGGAAGAGAGATAATATATTCTAAATCATTTATTGATGCATATATAAGTATTTTAGACAACATTAAACAACAATAATTGTCATAAGTTACACTTTATCTGCAAGATTCTCTAACATAAAGCCCCTCAAATTTAGGCATGAACTTTATTAACGATGTGTTTCGCATATTGGGCTCGATACTCCTATACAAGAGAAATGTGAGGGCTCGGGAACTGGTGAGACACCTCTGATGCCTAAGTAAGTGTTTTAAACCTTAAAGGGGATTTTTATTTATTTATTTAAGTATACGTGAAAAATAATTCTAGCCTGGAATTCGACTTTTATACTTCTGGTACCCCTTGAATGGGACTTACCCATTGACTATCTGCTATAGGGTAAATAATACCTATATCTAACAGTAACAAGTATAGGCTAAATATAATAGCAACAAATAACAATTGACAATGGTGAAATAATTTCTTGTTGAGGTGGGGACCTCGTTTCCTGTGTCAAGGGTGCTGTCGTCAGCTTTAATGTGGCGTGGCTCCTCCAAGTCACGTTATATGTGGCAGGTTGGTGAGTGTGACTGTCATCTGTGCACTCTGTTAGGGATAGAGGCTCCTTTATGATCCTAGCTCGCATTTGGTATTTAAGGCAACGAGGCTCTGCTGCCATTTACGTGTGCAAAGTTATGTTAGAGCGAATGTTGCCAAATCTTCAGCACTGGCCTTGGGCCTCATTCTTCTTATATCGATTGGTGGGCTAGTTACACTTTGGCTGTTGGGCCTCTCGAGGGTGAGTTAGGCCCAGCCTAGTGACCCAACTCATGTTTATGTTTGAAGAAAAATATCTCCTTAAATTCCTACTTGAATTTGAGAGTCTCAATTGGAAGAGAGATAAATATATGCTATATCATTTATTGATGCATATATGAGTATTTTAGACAACATTAAACAACAATAATTGTCATAAGTTACACTTTATCTGCATAATTTTCACACTTTAAGCCGCTCAAACTTAGGCATGAACTTAATGGGAACTAACTGTAAGGGATTTCCCCCCTGTCTCAGCTGACGTGAGAAGGGTGATAGGGACAAGAAATAAAGGCCTAGCCAAGAACAAGTAGACTCTTTTAGCCCGACTCACAGGTAGGCTCCTCTGGACACTACCTGCATGAGGGAACGTGCTGTAGGGGAATGAGACTCACCGACCTGGAGACCTCTAGAATAGTGTCTAGCTCTTGAGAGCTTGTCCACGTAATGGGTGGAAAGCACGGGGACCCTCGATCTTCTGACATTAGAAGCATCAACATACCAGCAAAGACGCCAGCGGGCTGAGGCAAATTGGGAACCATGCCATATTAATGGCACAACTACCTGAGCTACACGTCACATTAATGACGTTGTCGTAAAGTCACACCATATTCAAGGACTCTGACAAAAGAAACATTACGAAGGACATGACCTCTGTGTCTACCCTCCCAGACTCCTAGTATAAATATAAACTCCCAGGTATGAGAAATGCTATCTGATCCCTAAACTCTCTTACTAATTTACAAACTTCCAAAAGATTTTACTGACTTTGGCATTGGAGACTCCCAGGTCCCAAGGTTGCCCTTTCCTAGTTGTCTTCTTCTCTATTTTCGCAAGCTCAAGTTTTGAAAACCTGAGTTGTTGGAACTTGGTCCAAAGGCGTACGCAACATGGCGTTAACAAGACCTTAGTCCAGAAATTTGTGAGCTCTGTACCTATTATTATTACTTGTGTGGATTTAATTATTTAAATAATTAATAAAAATTGTAGAACCCACTTTATATTTCCATCCTTTTCTTAATACTTAAACTGCTCGAACTTATGAGATTTTTCTAATAAATAAACTTTAAAACCATCCTAACTCTATCACTTACATTACCAAACTTCAATAGAATGTCACTAGCATGGATCCTGGCTGTCTGTACCAATATATGAGATTCCAATTTGCATGTTTAATCTTAGAATTTCACGTTAGGACAAACATTAATCTTAAATAATATGAATCCCATATTAAGTGCTAGACATAAAGAGAATTGTGAACCAGTTGTTTGTGGAAAAGTCTCACTCAACGTGAGAGTCTATTGAGAGTCTTTTAATATATATACAATATGTAGTCTATGTACAGAAAGTAGTGAGCATTACAAAGAGAAGGATTTTCGGGACATAAAATTATAAATGCAATACAAGATGATTCGATGCTTAGGATAAAGTTTCCATATTTTGCATTTGTAGCTGTTGGACTTGTGTTGAATTGTTTATTTCCATAGATGTGCATGTAGTCGTTGTTGGATGATTTCTTTCTATACATGAGTTTGTAGCCGTTGCATCTTGATCTTGGTTGATTGGGTGAATATTTTTAATAGTCCTCCGCAAACTGAGCCGAGATAGAAGGCCAAGTTTGGCTCATAAAGACTAAAGCACAGGGCGGCCAAGGGGCTTAGTGAAAATGTTAGCCAGTTGGGAAGCTGGAATGTGGTGGATATGAAAGAAGCCAAAAGCATGGATGGAGCAATATGGGCTTTGATGGCTATGTAAGAAAACAAGCATTGATCGATGCTCGATCTCAACTAAAAAGTTGCAATTTGCATCCTTTCATTTATATACTAAGATTTGACTATCAACATTATTTTGCGTTTGTTTTGTTTTTTGTTTTGTTTTGTTTTTTTTTTTTTTTTTATCTATTTTCATGATTAGAATTAGACAAAATGATATTTATATGAGAAATACTTTTCTCACAAAAAGATTATATAAAAACAAACTCACAAACTAATGTAACTTGATGTGGTACATCATATTGTGAAATTACTTTTATTGTAAAATAAATCTAATAGATTTCTTAAAACTACATCAGTTTATAAGTTTACTTTTGTATAGTTTCTTTGTATCTGTAATAATTCTCTATTTATACTCAAAATTGGTTTTTAAAAATTAAATAATTGATAAATAAGCTCGAACTCATTCATTAAAATATAAAATTAAAAAGGAATGAGTTGGTAAATTAAAAAATGAATGAGTTGGTAAATATAAAATATAAGTCTAAATATATTAACTGAAGAGATCTTGAATTATTGCATACTGCATCCTAAATATATCCTAGTTTGTTAACCGTATCTTATTGAGTTAACTTATTTTAACCCAAACACATTTATATCGAACTCAATTAATCTATTTATTTTATATTGTATAATATATAATTTCACACGCGGATATGTCACTCACTTTTCTCATTCATTGAATTTTATAATTAACTTGGTATCTTTTTAGTTAAAAACGGATGGCTGGCTGCGGGTGGTGGCTTCCTGTTGGAGTAGAGCCGGAACTCGAATCACTGAATGTAGACACAATTAAGAACACATAAATTAGAGCAGATTGGAATTGATTGAAAATGACAAAGCATAGTACAAATTATTAAAATAGTCATGCAGAAAAAAAATTGGTAGCAATCGCAATCTAGTTGACCATTAGATATCAGTCCTTTTCAACACTACAAGAAAAAGTTGTTTTTGCTGCAAAAAAAGCGAGTCAATTTTCGACGTAACAGACAATATTTTACTGTAGCCGCGTTTTTCTATTGGTCGAGGTTCACCGTAAAAATACTTTTTGCGGTGAATTAATGTCGTCGCAAATAAAATACCGTCAAATTTGTTGAAATACCATGTTATAATCTATCGCAATCCAGTTGACCATTAGATGTCAGTCCTTTTCAAGTACTCCAAGTCTGAGATCAACGTGAGAAGTCAATTGTCTCGTGCAATTCCAGAATATTAGTTGAACTAATTAAGTAGAATCAAACTTCTTTGAGTTTTTACTAAAATCTTGTTTGTATTGAGAAGTAATCTCATCTCATTTTATTATTATAATTTTTTTAAATTTTTATATAAAATATAATAAATAATTTAAATTTTTTAAATTTTTAAATTTTAAAATAATAATAATAATATTAATAAATAATATTCTAACAATATTTATTTAATTTTCAACTTTCATCTTAATTCATTTTAACTCAGTATTCAAATGGCATCTAAATATACACAAAGTTAAAAAAAAAAAGAAACCAAGTTTCAACTGTATATGGGTCATGTTCAAACGATATAAGAAATAACTAGTTACATAATTAATCATTCCATCTGTTAAATAAAAAAGATTTAATTCTAAAAATTCTTTAAAAAAATTATAAGAAATGTCATTCAAGTGCATTACTTTTGTTACATAAAAATCTAATATGCTAAGTCATTTTTTTTACACTAGTAAATTACTTGAAAAACATAATTAATTAATTCTGAAATTTCAATTTATTTAGTGAAAATTGAGGTTCTTAAATTATTAAGGTAAAATGCATTAATATACTAAAAATTATATAATTTAACTATAAGAAAAATGATTTATACAGTTGCAGAGTATATATATAAGTACTCATCATGCATGTGCACTCTGTTTAAAAAATATAAGAGAAATATAAGATTCACTTGAAAGAGATAAACTTTTTCATAATAAACCGTACTCTTTTCAAAAGAAATGAGACAAGATTTGTACACCGACTATATCTATAATTACTCTAATTATCAATCCAACAATAATGAATAAGATTTAACTTGTTTTTTCTTGTTTTTTTCCCCTCTTTCAGTAATTAATCTGCATTTAATTTAGTAGGTCCTATGACAGGTACTGCATTAATACTATTTGGTTAATGTTGGTCCTGTGGAAAAGGGAAACCCATAAATATATTGATCAACAACAACGTGATCGATAGTCGATACGTAGTACTGATCTTGAAATCGAATGCGACGGTCGCATTGATTATTGGCTAGCTAGCTCTTGAATTCTGTCTAAAGATTTATATATAATCGAAATCGTTTTCATGGTTTCACACCCCCGGCCACAAACTGTTCCTATTCTTTTGCGTATAAGCTGGTTTCAAGTTGATGATATATAGAAAACGACAATTAATATTTCTTAATGTATAATGTTAAACACCACACTCTTATTCTATTTTGATCATATTAAGTAGTATGTGACACATTTATCACTATTAGATAATTATAAATAAGCATGCAATAAATAATTATTTAATAGTGATAAATGTGATACATCTTACTTAGTGAGATAATAGTAGAATGGTAGTATGATGTATAGATTTTCGTTTTTTAATTTAGAAGTTAAAGAGCTCATGAGTACAGCTAGCTAGCATATCCAGCGCTCATGGATAAAATTGGAAATTACACGTTCATTAATTCGAAGAGAGATGTGTAATATACATGTAGATCTTACGACCGCGTTATGATATATTTTTATATGAATTCTGCTACATAAGTTATTTTTACTTACTTTTTGTGCTCTCCATACTAGTGATGTAATTGGTCAAAATAATTATTTTATATTAAATAAAGTGACGCAACCAATTATATTAGTGAAGTGTCCAAAGAGTATTATACGCAAAAATAATTGTATATAGAATTTTTATTTTTATATAAAATAGCCAAGTTTTTTTTTTGGCTAACGTGGCATCCTTTCCATGCAGAATTATACTTTGTTTTGGTCATAATTAGAATATATATAATTACCTGCATATTTATTATAGAAATTTTCATGGTATGGTAATATTTATTGCTCTTTACAATAATATTTAGGTTAATTCTTCTAATTATTGTGGATCAATTAGCTTTATTGACGGATTTGTATTTATTGTATTATTGTAATTTTAACCTAGATCATTCAGCTATAAATAGGCGCACTCTTTGGCCTATATATTAATCATACAATTTAGATACATAAATATGATTTTATTTAATTACAATTACTTTCTTGCTTACTGTAAGAAAACTTTTTATTTGTGGCCTATTATTTCCTGCAAAAATGACTATTTTCTATTAAAATGAATCTGTTTTCGTCACAAATAGTCATTATTGTTACAAATAATCTATTGCAAATACTCGCGCTCGCCGCTCATTTTTCTAAATGTTTGTTTGGAAGGAATTAATCACAAGACTTATCAATCATGAAGAAGAAAATAAAAAAGATCATCTAAAAACAATAATATTAATCCATCAACAGAAAGCTGCTCACAATGTCTAATAAATCGCTTTATTAATTTTCTCTTCCTTTCTTAGCAACCAAACATGAGGCTAAACTAAAGGAATTAAGAACCATCCATTTGATCCTATCGGAAAGCTGGAATATTACATAAACCAAGAAATTAAAGCTAAAACTTTCAGAAACATTCGAGACAAAAAGAACCAATAATTATTGAGAGAAGGAAAAAAGAAAAAAAGAATTAAACCCAAATTAGGGAACAATATTAATTGAGACACACATTGATATATAATTAAAACATCTGAAAATATGTTCTAAGCTCTCAATTAATCATGGGTGCTTAAAACATAAAAGATGTTTCTAGTACTGTAAGGTGTATATATATATATTTATATATATGTTGTAGCTGTTGTTAGTTAGCGTTTATTAGGTAGGTGAAAGAACATTTAATCCACTGCTGGTTTGGTGTGCATGCACGTTGACACTCTGAAAGTTTGATTGGGAGGCCAGAAACCAGAGGAACATGGAAGCCAAAACCCTATTAAAAAGTAACATCATCATTTGTGATGATCATGACTTTCAGCTTTTCCAACGGGAGACCTAGCATGCCGAAGATGCCTCTCTTGGGAAAGAAGTTTTGCAAACCTGCAGCAAAGAAATATTTTATACTTTCCCATTATGTGTCTTAATGCAAAAAAGAAACTCAAAAAAAAAAAAGTTTAATATATATAAAAGAGTATTAATGCTAACTAGATACAGTTTTAGAGTGTGTAAATTTTGTACATTCTCAAGACCCATTTGGATATTTAGAATATTTTAGTATATTTGTAAATAGTAGTAACATAGTTCGAGTTAAAATATTTTATTAAGTTTTGAGAAAGGATAGGGAAAAAATTAAATGAAAATATTATAAAATTAAAAAATTATTTGAATATAATTTTCGAATATAATTATTTTTGTTTGAAAATTTGAAAAAACAGTAATGCTTTTTGTGTTTTGTTTCGGAGTTTGAGAAAATTGTAATGATTAGATAAAAAATTTAAAAATGTGAAATTAAAAAGTGTTTTGTGTTTTGATATTTGAGAAGGAAATATCAAAAATATTTGAGAATATATGAGATCAACAATTGTGTTACTAAACAGACATTCATTGAAAAAAAGTAGAATTTATTATTAAAAAAATATTTTTTTTTATGTGAATCTCACTTTTATGATCTATTTTTTTAAGAAGACTTATACACACTCTCTAGACTGTACAAATAATTTTCATCTGTAATATACCTTACGAGAGCCTCTGCATTTGTTTCGCTATTTGAAGGTTCAAAGAGGCCAGTATCCAGATTCACCCTAGAAACTCGTTTTTTCAGCAATTCTTCTCCAACTTTGACAAGATCATCCAAGTTCTTCGTTGTGGCAACGTCCACAGAAGATACTACCCCACTCAATGTATCGTCCTGCATTATTTTGATTCAAATATTAAACATGCCCAATGCCCATGTTAATCTAGTGCATAAAAACATGCCTACTCGTCCTGAAAATATGGATTTGAATGAACATGATATACCTGAATCCGCAGATAGCTTTTCTCAGAATGAAGGGCTTGGAAAACCTCAGAGAGATGCACGTCAACCATATCTGCACTTGCTTGAGAAAATACATCAATTATTGGGGTGGAACCACCTCTGGTTAACCAATCTAGTATGCCCCACTTGGCTGCATCACGAGCCTTGTATTTCTCTTCGTCTTTATGCGAGCCAGTTCCTAATGATATGACCAAAAACCGGCCATAGTCCATTGGTTTTATAGGGAAGAAGTCGGGACTTCCTCTAAGGATCTCCTTTGTCACTTCACCAATGGCAAGTAAAGCCTTGAAAAGACATCAATTTAGCAGGTTAACAAAACCAGTACTTTGCATTATAGTTTTCGCAGGAAAAACAAAACATGCTAAAATTACTATTATTGGTATCAGGTAGGATCTGAAACAGCTTGAAAGGTACCGGATTATTAGCAGCAACCCCACCATCCGTAAGGTTGAATTCTCTGACGTTCCCTTCTGGGTCTTTGGTTTCGAAGTAATAAGGTGGAAGATAAGTTGGTGCAGCTGAGGTTGAAATGCATACATCTGAGAGTAGGGCATCTAAGCTTGGGTTTTTCTTTACCTGGTGCATAAAAGAAGGAAACCAAAGTGAATCTTACTATTCCATCATTTACAATCACTTCCTAATTGAGAGGATGAGAAAAGCTAGATCAAGTCCTTAATAATCAGTCTTGAAGATTGATCTATTTGAAGAGAAGATGATATTCAACCTCATAGCTAGAGAAGATGGTTGGCTGCAGTCGCTTGAGATCAAATGTTGGGATGACAACTTTAGTCAAAGTCTGATGCATTCTTGTACTTCCCAGTTTTTCCCTAACAAGGTTATGTAGATACTTCCCATCGTACTTGGGTCCGGAAAGGGCTTTGAGGATCTTCGTAGTAAGTGGAAATAGAGGACAACTGCAATTTTGGAAAAAGTACATAACTCGTTTTAGTAAGTAAAATGAATGGAATCAGGCTAATAATCAAATAGGAAAGCTTTGTTCTGATGAAAAGTACAGTTTCGTCTCAAATGAATTCTAAATTTACTTGTTTTGTGGGAATATTTTAGGGCAATGGTTTAAGTAGAAGTCCTTGATATCCTTAGCAGCAAAGACAGGTCTGTTCTTTTCATTTGGAGCAGTTAGCATGGCAGTTACAAGGCCGCCTGTGCTTGTTCCTGCAATCACATCAAAATAATCTGCGATTCTTGCATCTTCCCCGTCCAGCTTCTGCACCATGCACAAACAGTTCAGTGTAAATGATAGAAGATTACATGCATGCTGAAACATTCTGCTTATATGTACTCAAATGTGCATGCTTGAAAAGTGAATAAAAATTCAATAAAGGATACATTGGATGCAGGATTCTCTTGGCATGGAACATTATATTACTGTATATATCTAACCTGAAGCTCAGATTCTAAGAAATCTAGGATGGTTCCTGGGATAAGCCCTCTTATGCCTCCGCCATCAATGCTGAGAACAGTGATTACATTTCCATAAGTGGGTGGCTGTAGGGGTACAATATTTTTTGCTTCCATTAGGGATAAGGGAGATCGAGGGACAGAGATCAGATAAGGAGGGGGAGGGGGTTTTCGAGACTTGGAAAGAAACTGTGAATTCTTTCAGGAGGCAGCAGCTTGCTTAAAAGTGATAAGTTGAGATCCTGATCCATTCTTTGATAGGAATAGGGGTATATATAGTCCTGATTCCTCTGAATTTTCAAGATTCGACCGCGTCATTGGATTGGACCAAACCCCAAAAGAAAGTCATTCGATGAATGTGTTTCAACTTTGACCCAACTTTTGCATGCTTCCTTGGATAATGTTAAAATTGGACTACAGTACTTGAGGTCATAAATCAATGGGAAAATTGAAAAGTTCATGAATACAATATACCCTCTTACTTTGGCATAGAAATGGTCCCACAGGCTTTAATTTGGCCACAGTACTAAGCTAGTGCAGAGAGGAGAATTGTAGTTGGGGCTTGAGAAGAATTGTAGTTGAGCATAAAGCATGGATGAGTAGCTAGACCCATACACCTTAGTTTAGCATTACCCTGAACTTTCTTTTCCCTAGATCAAATGCAATGAATTCCACATTCAAATATGAACAATATATGAATGAAACTATCATTTTTGACACGTTAATTTTGATTCGCAAAAGGCGGCACCTCCAGCAACCAAAGGAGGGTGATAACATTGAAAAGTACATTGGTTTGAGGATAACTTGATTCCGATTTTTCGCGTAAAAGGAAAATGTACTTGTTAGGAATTGAGTATTCAACAAAGGAGTACCAGTCAAGTACTATGCCTGCATAAATTCCAACATGGTAGACATTTCAATCTGCCATCTGCATGCACAAGGAAATGTTAAGAGACTTGATCCTTCTATTGGCCTCATGCAAAACCAGCAGAACTGTGAGTCATTCTTAACCATTTGATTGGAAAAATAACCTCCTAGTACCGGTGAACACTGACAGAACTCATGCAGCATGATCAGTAGTTCATGTTGGATGTTTTGACATTAAGGTTTTTCTTGGTAGGAGCATTAAGCAGCACCTGTGTACAACTTTCTGTGGTTGTCATTAACACACTTGATAACATAATTTTATATCATATTATAGTATTAACTTGGCCAGATTTTAAATGATCTAGTGTTCACTGTTTATCTTTGAATTGCTACATCAGTTCCACAGATCAATGAAGCTCGAGGATGGCAATTGAATTACATAAATGGTCAAGCATATTGGCCTGGATTGTTTTGCAATTAATTTCACGTTGCAAAATTAACAAAAAAGTGGCCTCCAATAAAGTAAACTGTGAAGAAACGTATACTTAACTGCAAAATTTGCCTGCACAAACTGATGAATTGACTACTTTCTAGATTGAATATACGTACAGTTACCCATGGTGGCTGCATGCTAGACATGCATGATTATTGTGCGGGTAAGCTATATAGTAAAAAAAATCACAAATAACAGATCAACCTGAGCATAGCTAGAAACAAATAATAAAAAGGCCAGAACATAGAGCAAGCAATCCTTGTACCGATGTTTAAACAAGGGAGCAGGAGACTGAATTCTTGTGGTTCACACTCAGCAGGAAAGGAACTATAGGAGACAACCTCCAAATAAAAGCATGATGACCCAGACCAACCAATATTAGATCGTATGTGTACCACATCCCTATGACACACAGTCCACTAGTTGAGAAGCCACCAATATGAAAGGAAGACTAGAAAACTTGGCATGCTAATTTACATGCACTATTTTCCTCTTTTCATGGATATTTACATGCAGTATTGATAAGCTACACGAAAGGAGAGAAAATAAGCTACAAAAAAATCCCCCAAGTCCTAACTGTTATTTCCAACCAAAATCCAACCATCCTCATAAGTGAAAAATATTAAACTACCCAAGGTATCGATCATTACACATACCTTTCCAAAATTACATGATAAATTAACAAACCTACGACTCCTTGACCAAGATAATATTTCAAGTCCATGCGCTAGCTATTCGTATGTCCAGATAGACATTGTATATTCATTCTGCTAGAACTATATTGTTCAAGTTAATCAATCCTAATGGTCACCAGTTCAAGTCTCCTTAGAACCACTAGAAGTTTATCTGGTCGTTAACTTCAGGATCTCATGGGATTAGTTGAGATACACGTGATAAAGTGTCAAAATTGCATAATTAAGTTGCTAAAGTGATTAAATTGTTTATCTAAAAATGAATTAAGCACTTAATTATGAAATTATTTTTAGTACTTGACTCATTGATAAATTCTTATATTTTGCACTTAAAATGATTTATAATGTAGCTTGTGAAATCACATCAGAATTAATATCTCATTTTACCTTTCATTGTGAATATTTAACCTTAATTTCTGCAAGGCATTTTTGGAAAGGAAAAATAAAATAATCATACATCAATCCTAACCCTTGTCGAGATGCCCGTCCCATGTTGAAGTGCGTTGGATATGTGCAATGGAATAGCAGAGGGCTGAACTGGAAATAAGAAAAAGGGAAAGGGATTCACGTTTGGCCTCATAGCAGTTCACGCACGATCGGATAGAGGAGCTGGTGGCAGTCGCACGAGCACGCACGGACGAACGGGCTTGATGAGAATCACGGAGAAGGAGAGCAGTTCACGCGTGGGGATATAAAAGAAAATATTTTTTTTTGTGCGGTTTTTCAGCTTCTTCCTCTGTTTTCAGCCAACATTTTTATTTCTTTTTCGTTTTTTATGCTCTCGGGTAGTTTTCGTTCGGCAGTTTTTTTCTTCTCATTTGTTTTAGTTTTTTTGTTTGGATTTTTTGGAGTACGCACTGCAGTAGTTATTTTGGAGTTTTGGCTTTACGTGTTCTGTCATTTTCGGCCAGACTAAATTCCATTTTCGGTTTGTTTGTATTTCCTTAGATTTTTCATTCTACCTATCAATTTATTTACATTGCAATTTCATTATTTTCAGTTTTCTTTCCAGTACTTGTTATTGTTGAGCATTATTATTTTTCTTCTGTAATTTGATTTACATAGTAATTCCAGATGTTAGGGTTCATCATTTTTGTGCATTTTTCTAATTTAGAAATGATAGGCTAGATTTTTAGTTTGGGATTCAATGAGTAACCCATGACTGTTTTGGATTGGATTTTCTTCAAAATTATGGAGTTTTGAGTGATTAAATTGATAGATTGTATTTCATTTTGCCTATAGAAAGGATTAAAATTCTATGTACGTGAACTTGATCAGTTGTAGACATAAAAGCACGATTGATGCTTGAACTCGTAACAAGATTTTGATGGCTTTTTTTCACTTTACATTTGTTATACAATCTGTCAAGTACCTTGATTATACTAAAAAATGTGTTTATTGTTTAATTAACCGATCATAATCTATTGGAATGAGAAAATGGTTGAGAGAAGATGAAATTAGAGGTAAATCCAACTTCAAATCAGAAATGGGCGAAAATTGCATCCCAAGGGTTTGTTTTATTGTTTCTTACAAGTTTAATTCAACTTTTGCACATTGCATCTTTTTACTTTTCATCTCTTTTAGTCAAGATAATTTTTATACTAAAATCTTACAAAAGCTTTGATAATCCTTGTCCCTGTGGAATACGATCTTGGACTTATCCTTGATACAACTTGACACTTCTAAACTTGGAAGCACATTTGAGACTGAGTCAACACGCAAGGCTCGGACACCCACCGTTATAAAAAAAAAATATATATATTTGTTCAAGTTAATTAAGTTGAAATAAATTAATCAAATCTAATGGCTTCACACAGCAAGGCAAAAAATTGTGCCCTAAAGGTTTTTTCTTTCTATCCTACGTTTCTCAATAACCAAACAAAGCCCTAAATAAACAAACAAAAAAAAACCTGATTTCCCCACCATTTTGTCCCTCTATATTAAAGCTAGCCGGTGTGGAAAAAGTTCTGCTAAATTAAGAACATAACCCCTGCATAACTGTTTCGAGGGCGATTATATCATCAAACTCACATCATGGTTGTCTCCGTCGAAAGATCCTTGCCGTTGCTGCGGTTGAAGGTAAAGAAAACGATTGGGAAAGGAGCGAGAGCGACGGGCGTTCAATTGGTGTGAAAAAGAGGCGACTTGTTTGGTTGCATGGCTTAGTCATATTAGGTTATGCTTGGGGGCAAAGATGAGAAATCTCATCTCATTTCTATCTTATCTCATCATTACATCTTTTTCAAATCTCCATACAAAATATAATAAACAATTCAACTTTTCAAATTCTAACTTAACTTTTTCAAATCCCAAAATAATAATAATATTATAAAATAATATTTTAAACTTTCATCTTAATATTATTTACAAAATTTTTAAAGATTCTCATCTTATCTCATCTACCAAGCATAATTTTAATATCTAGGTTTAAAGAAATTCTCGGTCTCACTTGTTCGTTTGGTTGCGGGAATTACCCGTAATGATATCAAATTGGATCAAATTCAATTTCAGAGTTCCACAAAACTTATTTATAAGTTTTATTTTTTATACATTTTATGTGAAAGTCTTTTACAAGTAATGTTTATTTTTTAAATTTTTAAAAAGAAAAGATAATTGTGTTCATAATATAAAGCATATTGTTTGAATCCTAGTAAATATAACATTTACACATTTATAATAAATTTTATAAAAAATATTTATAAAAAAAATTGAAATTTGTCGATAAAGCTATAAGATATAATATAAGCGATTATTTTCGTCAAAATTAGTAACTCGTGAACAAACTCAAACTTATTCAAAAAATAATGAATAGTTCTAAATATAAATTTATATATTCTAGCTCGAACTTGACTCATATACACTCATAAATGTAGAAGTTTCAGAATTTTGTGAAGAGTAATAAAATAGTTTGAGTTAAAATATTTTATTAAGTTTTGAGAAATAAGAGAAAAAAAATTGAATAAAAATATTATAAAGTTAAAAACTTGTTTGAATATAAATTTTTAATATTATTTTGTTTTGAAATTTGAAGAAATTGTATTGTTTTTGTATTTTGTTTGAAAGTTTGAGAAAGTTACATTGAGATTTTGTTTGGATAACGATTAGGTAATGATTAGATGAAAAATTTGAGAATTAAAAATTAAAATATTTTTATATTTGAGTGATATTTAAGGAAAAATAGTAAGAAATTTTGAAAATATACAACAATAAGTATCCAGCAAGATCTTAAATTTTGATGAAATATGTTCCACAGTCAATGTTCTATTGGATAGAAAAGTGGCCAACCCATGGCACCAAAAACAAAATGGACTTCGGGCTGAAAGCTTCTCTCTCTAAAATAAAATTCTCTGCCTTCTCTCTAAACCTCCACAAACTACAGCTCACACGAAAGGGGGTGGGAGCTTCGGCTCCTCCCCCCTCCTTTTTTCTCTTCTGTTTTTCTGTTCGTTTCTGTATTTTTGTTTTGTTTTTCATTTTTTCCAGGCCAAATAAGAGAGAAGCGTCGTTCGGGTCTTTCCAGCAGTTTCTAGTCTACATGCGCCACACCACGATGAAGCCCAGCCGCCGATCTTCAAGACCACAAAATCCGGCGTTCATCAGAGTGGCGCGTAGCCCTCACGCGCGGGACGAAGTTTTCGGAGCTCGTCGGCGCGTGTCCACCACGCGCCTCCTTGGAGTCCTCTGCTGATGACACGATCGATGTCTCTGAACTCCCTGTCCCCGTGGCTTCCAAGATCGATCATTGGCGCTCTCCTCCGAGTGATCAGGGCCGTACATGCGCCATTACTGCCGGCTCGTGTACTGTTCACCCGATTCTGTTTTTTTATTTTTGTTGTTTTTCATTTCAGTGTTTTTTGTTGGCCCGAGTGTGGTGTTTTGGGCCTTTGGATCGATCGCGATCTGGGGTAAGAGATATTCGAGAATGATGGGCGATGTTATGACTGGTGAGATCGCACGACCAGTGCTCGTGCGTAGGTGCTGCCTGCGTAGTGGAGGTTGTGTGTTTCCGTGCGTGAGCCGGGTGCTCGTGCCGTCATGGCTCGAGAGGCTGCTGCTTGCAGAGATGAGCGGGATGTCTAAGGTCACACCGATGCTTGTGGTTGTAGTCTGTGTAGTTTGTGTAGTCTGTATAGTTTGTGTTTTATTTGTAATAAACTCGAAATAGACTAGTGGATTTAGTGTCCATAGCGGTGTCCCATACTTTTCCTCCCTGGGAGGACAAAGGGGCCCTCAGTCTGTTTTATAGAGTTTGAAGTTAAGACAATGTCCACCTTATGTGGGTGGGGAAGCTCAAGAGCTGATGCGTAGTTTGGCTTATAAGTTGATAAGTCACAATTGTAATTTCGGAGGTTCATTAATGAAATGAGTCTGTTTCTATCAAAAAAAAAAAAACAAAATGGACTTCTTTGTCTGCATGGTGTTGGGCTAACATTCCTAATCAGAGTAAAACTCAGATGTACCAATATTCCAAAGCTTTAAATCCACATGTATTTATTATTTTATTAATTATCGATTTTTAATTATTTTTTAATATTACGTTATATGATTACAAGAAATAAAAATAATAATTTTTCAATCATTTGATGCTATGTAACATGATGATTAATAAAAATTTTGGTTCCATAAATGTGCCATTGAATAAATTCACACTAATCTCGTTAGCACTATAATTGGTACTAATTTGGTAGTAAATTTATAATTTCTAGTTGCATTTTACTTTCCTTTAGTACTGTAAATGAATCAGTCTGTTCAATAGCCCGCTCGATACTCAGCTTGTTAAACTCGAATCAAACTCGACTCGTGAAAATAAAAACTCGACCATAAAAGCAGATACACATTTGATTAGTAAATGATACATACCCAACTAAACTCAACTCGACCAGGCTAAGACTTGTTAAGACTCACTCGTTTATGCCCGAGTTGACTCGTTAGGTCAACTTAATTAAAACCCATTCATATATTGATAAATATACACACACACCTATGTATATGTACATATATAGATAGCTAATAACATAAGCATAATACTTTTATAATTAAATATATAATATGTAACCTAATTATTTATGCTTATATATTGAACATATTTCACAGCTATATTTTATAATTTATATAATAATTAGTAGATAAGATTTAATAATTTTATATACTAGTATGTGAAAACTATATATAAATAGATATATGCTATCATATTATGTGTATGTATTAATAATTTATATAGACATATAATATATTGTTATTATGGATAATATCAACTACCTACGTATTAGTTATTTATAAATTTTAAAAATATTTTAATTTAATATAGGTTCTACTTGTTAGTTGTACAAAAATATTATATTTTTTATTTATCTAATCTATTAATTATTAAATCTTCTTCAAAAAATTAAAAAAAAAAATAAACAACTCAAGTCAAACTCGAGCTCGAGCTCGAGTCGAGAGTTTAGCTTACCAACTCGAGCTCGAACAAAAGTTAAATAAAAATCTTGTGCTTATTTTTTTTAGTCGAGCCGAGCTCGGCAAGCCAAAGACTGGCTTGGCTCGATTTCAACTCTACTTTCCTCAAGATTCTCTCAACTAATTATTTAAATTTAAAGAAATGTATCTCCTTAAATTCCTGTTTGAATTTGAGAATCTCAAGTAAAAGAGAGATAAATATATTCTACATAATTTATTGCTACATATATGAGTATTTTAGACAACATTAAGCAACAATAATTATCGTAAGTTACACTTTATCTGCATAATTCTCTCACTTAAAACTCCTCAAATTTAGGCATGAACTTTGTTAATGACATGTTTCACACACCAGTCACGGGGCTCGATACCCTTGCACACGAGAAATGTGAGGGCTCGGGAGGTGGTGAGACACCTCTGATGCTTAAGTCAGTCTTCTAAACCTTAGAGAGAATTTTTGTATGTACGTGTACCGTCCTCTGTACTAGGTACCATGCCGTCGACTTTAATGCAGTGTGGCTCCTCCGGGTCAAATCCTATGTGGCAGGTTGGTGAGTGCGGCCATCATCTGTGCACTCTGTCAGAGATAGAGGCTTCCATCAAGATCCCGGCACTCGTTCAGTATCTTACCCTTTAATGCGGTGTAACTCTACTGCCATTTACATGTGCAGAGTCTTGTCAAAGTGAATGTTGTCTCCTCTTCTCATGTTGAACCTTTTCCCTCGCTTGCCCTAGGCCTCCTCTTCTTATCCCAATTGGTAGGTCGGTTACGCTTTGGTTGTTGGGCCTCTTGGGGGGACTCAAGCCTGGCCCATGTTTAAATTTAAAGAAACAAATCTCCTTAAATTCTTGCTTGAAGTTAAGAATTTCAAGTGGAAGAGAGATAATATATTCTAAATCATTGATTGCTGCATATATGAGTATTTTAGACAACATTAAACAACAATAATTGTTGTAAGTTACACTTTATCTGCAAAATTCTCTCACATAAAGCCCCTCAAATTTAGGCATGAACTTTATTAACGACATGTTTCACACACTAGGCTCGATACTCCTACACATGAGAAATGTGAGGGCTCGGGGGCTGGTGAGACACCTCTGATACCTACGTAAGTGTTCTAAACCTTAGAGAGGATTTTTTTTTATGTAAGTATACATGAAAAATAATTCTAACCTGGAATTCAACTATTATATTTCTTGTTGAGGTGGAGGCCTCGTTTCCTGTGTCAAGGGTGCTGTCGTCAGCTTTAATGCTACGTGGCTCCTCTAGGTCACATTCTATGTGGCAAGTTGGTGAGTGCGACCATCATCTGTGCATTCTGTTAGGAACAGAGGTTCCTTTAAGATCCTAGCTCGCATTTGGTATCTAAGGCGATGAGGCTCTGCTACTATTTACGTGGGCAAAGTTGTGCTAGAGCGAATGCTGCCCCATCTTCAGCGCTGGCCCTGGGCCTCATTCTTCTTATATCGATTGGTGGGCCGGTTACTCTTTGGCTGCTAGGCCTCTCGGGGGTGAGTTAGGCCCAGCCTAGTGGTCCAACCCATGTTTATGTTTGAAGAGAAATATCTCCTTAAATTCCTACTTGAATTTGAGAGTCTCAATTGGAAGAGAGATAAATATATTCTATATCATTTATTGATGCATATATGAGTATTTTAGACAATATTAAACAACAATAATTGTCATAAGTTACACTTTATCTGCATAATTCTCACACTTAAAGCGGCTCAAACTTAGGCATGAACTTAATGGGAACTAACTATAAGGGATTTCCCCCTTGTCTCAGCGGGCGTGGGAAGGGTGACAGGGACAAGAAGCAAAGGCCCAGCCTAGAACAAGTAAATTCTTTTGGCCCGGCCCACGGGTAGGCTCCTCTGGACACTACTTGCATGAGGGAACGTGCTGTAGGGGAATGAGACTCGCCGACCTGGAGACCTCTAGAATAGTGTCTAGCTTTTGAGTGCTTGTCTGTGTAATGGGTGGAAAGTACGGGAGACCCTTGATCTTCTGACATTAGAAGCATCAACGGACCACCAAAGACGCTAGTAGGGTGAGGCAAATCGGAAACCATGTCCTATTAATGGCACACTACCCGAGTTACACGCCATACTAATGACGCCGTCAAAAAGTCATGCCCATGAAAGGACTCTGACAAAAGAAACAGTACGAAGGACACAACCTCTGTGTCTGCCCTCCCAGACTCCTAGTATAAATAGCAACTTCCAGGTATGAGAAAAGCTCTCTGATCTCTAAACTCTCTTACTTATTTATAAACTTCCAAGAGATTTTACTGACTTTGGTATCGGAGACTCCCAAGTCCCAAGCCTACCCTCTCCCAGTTGCTTTCTTCTCTTAAATCCAAGTTTTGAAGACTTGAATTGCTGAAACTTAGTCCAAAAGTGTACACAACACGACTTTAACATGACCTTAATCCAGAAATTTGTGAGCTCTCTACCTATTATTATTACTTGTGTGGATTTAATTATTTGAATACTTAATAAAAATTGTAGAACCCACTTTATATTTCCATCTTTTTCTTAATACTTAAACTGCTCGAACTTGTGAGATTTTTCTAGTAAATAAACTTTAAAAGTATCCTAACTCCATCACTTACATTATCAAACTTCAATAGCATGTCACTCGCATGGATCCTATGACTCTCGGTACCAATATATGAGATTCCAATTTGCATGTTTAATCTTGGAATTTCACATTATGAAAAACACTAATCTTAAATAATATGAATCCCATGTTAAGTGCTAGACATAAAGAGAATTGTGAACCAGTTGTTTGTGAAAATGTCTCACTCAACGTGAGAGTCTATTGAGAGTCTTCTAATATATATACAATATGTAGTCTATGTACAGAAAGTAGTGAACGTTGCAAAGAGAAGGATTTTTGGGATATAAAATTATAAATGCAATACAAGATGATTCGATGCTTAGGATAAAGTTTCCATATTTTGCATTTGTAGCCGTTGGACCTGTGTTGAATTGTTTATTTCCATACGTGTGCACGTAGTGGTTGCTGGATGATTTCTTTCCATACATGAGTATGTAGCCGTTGCATCTTGATCTTGGTTGATTGGGTGAATATTGTTAATAGTCCTCAGCAAATTGAGCCAAAATTGAAGGCCAAGTTTGGTTCGTAAAGACTAAAGTGTAGGGCGACCAAGGGGTTTAGTGAAAATGTCAGTAAGTCGGAAAGATGCCAGAATGTGTCGGATATGAAGGAGGCCAAGAGCATGGATGGAACATAGGCTTTGATGGCTATGTAAGAAAACAAGCATCGATCGATGCTCGATCTCAACTAAAAAGTTGCAATTTGCATCTTTCATCTATATACTGATTGTCAAAAGTATTTTGCGTTTGGTTTTTTTTGTTTTTTGTTTTTGTTTTTATCTATCTTCATGATTAGAATTAGACGGAATGATATTTATACGAGAAATGCTTTTGTCACAAAAGGATTATATAAAAATAAACCTACAAACTGATGTGGCTTGATGTGGTGCGTCAGATTATAAAGTTACTTTTATTGTAAAATAAATCTAACGGATTTCATAAAACTATATCAGTTTATGGATTTATTTTTCTGTAATTTCTTTGTGTCTATAATAATTTCCTATTTATACTCAAAGTTGGTTTTTGAAAATTAAATAATTGATAAATAAGCTCGAACAGATTCATTAAAAAATAAATGAGTTGGTAAATATAAAATATAAGTCAAAATATATTAACTGGAGAGATCTTGAATTATTGCATACTGCATCCTAGTCTGGAGTTTCCTACCCTACCACGCTTTTTTAATATAAAAATTCCATTTTCAATTTTTGTAAATCTTTCTTACGCTTTAATCACAAAGAAATTTTATAAAAATAAACTCACAAACTGATGTGACTTGATATGGTACACCAGATTGTAAAGTTACTTTTATTGTAAGTAGATCTAATGGATCATATGAAATCATGTCAGTTTATGAGTTTACTTTTGTAGAATCTCTTTGTAATTGTAGTAGTTCTTTTCTCTTTTACTATATTCGATACATTCGTATAATCAATTTATATACATGAAAAATCCGTCCAACGAATCAATATTGTATCAAAATAATAGGATTTGATATTCATTAATTACGACAGAAGTAATATAATAGATATTGCAAGATATATAACATGAATTAATATGTTTTTTTTTTCATTTTCTCAACTTCAAATTGTTAATCACATGATCACCTAATTATCACCCATATGAACGAATGATTGAAAAAAGAACAGAGAAATACTCCGTCTCTATTAAGGTGGCAATTCGTATTCACGTATCATGTCAAGTCATGAATATTGAACTATATAGATTAATCTGACTTCGACCATTTAATTAACGGTTGACACAACCCGACGACCTGCTTAACTCATTTAGTAATTAATTTTTATCAGGTTAACCTGAGCATGACCCATTTAACCCTTTTGAATCCATTTAACTCACTTCAACCCATTTAATCGTTTCATATAAATTAGTTGAGCTAATCCATGATATATTTATTTTTTAACCTAATTAATATAATTTCATATATAATACAAAGATAACTATATAAATAATTCGCAATTACAATTGAATTCATAGTAAAATATTTTATTATAAGTATTCAAACCAATAATATATAACAAAACTAATATTTTTATAACATAAAATTACATATTAACAAAAAAAGTTTACTAGTTTGAGATGTAATGTAGTCAAATATTAATATTAATATCAAATATTCTCAACAATAATAAAAGATATATAAGACTAAACATTTATGAAATTTAAATAAAGAATTTGTTTG
This sequence comes from Cyclocarya paliurus, assembly GCA_029856935.1. Classification (NCBI taxonomy): domain Eukaryota; kingdom Viridiplantae; phylum Streptophyta; class Magnoliopsida; order Fagales; family Juglandaceae; genus Cyclocarya; species Cyclocarya paliurus. The sequence continues at coordinate 16,257,111 of CM056959.1, read as the reverse complement.
TACTAGACGGGTTGATTACGGGTTTCAAATTTATAATTGATCTGTTTGTTAATCGTATTTTATTAGGTTAATCTATTTTGATCTAAACACATTTATATCGAACTCAATTAATCTATTTATTTTATATTGTGTAATATATAATTTCACACGCGGATCTGTCACTCACTTTTCTCATTCAATGAATTTTTTAATTAACTTGGTATCTTTTTAGTTAAAGACGGATGGCTGGCTGCGGGTGGTGGCTTCCTATTGGAGTAGAGCCGGAACTCGAATCACTGAAAGTAGAAACAATTAATAACACATAACTTAGAGCCGATTGGAATTGATTGAAAATGACAAAGCATAGTACAAATTATTAAAATAGTCATGCAGAAAAAAAATTGGTAGCAATCGCAGTCTAGTTGACCATTAGATATCAGTCCTTTTCAGGTCCAAGTCCAGAGATCAACATGATAAGTCAATTGTCTCGTGCAATTCCAGAATATTAGTTGAAATAAGTAGAATCAAACTTCTTTGAGTTTTTACTAAAATCCTGTTTGTATTGAGGAGTAATTTCATTTTATTTTATTATTATAATTTTTTTAAATTTTTATATAAAATATAAGAAATAATTTAATTTTTTTAAAATTTAAAATAATAATAATAATATTAATAAATAATATTCTAACAATATGTATTTAATTTTTAACTTTCATCCCAACTCATCTTATCTCAACTTTGTATTCAAATGGTATCTAAATATACACATAAAGTTAAAAAGAAAAAACAAATTTCAACTATGGGCATGTTCAAACGATATAAGAAATAATTAGTTACATAATTAATCATTCCATCTGTTAAATAAAAAATCTTTATTTCTAAAAAATCTTTAAAAAAATTATGTCAAGAAATGTCATTCAAGTGCATTACTTTTGTTTCATGAAAATCTAATTTGCTAAGTTATTTTTTTTACACTAGTAAATTACTTGAAAAACATAATTAATTAATTCTGAGTTTTCAATTTATTTAGTGAAAATTGAGTTTCTTAAATTATAAAGGTAAAATGCATTAATATACTAAAAATTATCTAATTTAGTTGTAAGGAAAATGATATATACAATTATAGAGTATATATATAAGTACTGTGCATCCTCTTTAATATATATAAATATATATATATATATATATTTATATATATATATGCCTCGTTTATTTTTAAAGATGAGATGAAATGAGATGAGATGAGATTAAAGTTGAAAAGTTGAATAAAATATTGTTATAATATATTTTTTAATATTATATTTGTTTTGGAATTTGAAAAAATTGAATTATTTATTTTATTTTATATAAAATTTTGAAAAAATTATAATAATAAGATGAGAAATTTTTAAAATTTTTAAAATTTAAAATTTTGATCTTGAAAACAAACAAAACCTAAGAGACCCATACACTTGAAAATGATCAAGTACTTTTTTCTAATTGACCGTACTTTTTTTTAAAAAGGGAATAGGACGAGATTTGTACACCGACAATATCTATTATTACTAAATTATCAATCCAACAATAATTAATAAGATTTAACTTATTTTTTTGTTTTTTTCCCCTCTTTCAGTAGTTAGTCTGCATTTAATTTTAGTAGGTCCTATGACAGCTTGACAGGTACTACTGCAATACTATTTGGACGTTAATGTTGTGGTCCTGTGGAAAAGGGAAACCCATAAATATACTGATCAACAACAACGTGATCGATACGTAGTAGTAGTGCTACTGATCTTGAAATCGAATGCGACAGTCGCATTGATTATTGGCTCTTGAATTCTGTCTAAAGATTTATATATAATCGAAATCGTTTTCATGGTTCACACCCCCGGCCACAAACTGTTCCTATTCCTTAACGTATAAGCTGGATTCGCTCATGGATAAAATTGGAATCACCTTCAATAATTTGAAGAGAGATATGTAATATTATACATGTAGATGGGCCACGTCATGATCTAATTTTATACGAGTTTTGTAATATAGAGTCACTTTTACGTATTCTTTGTACACTCTACTGAAGTAATTGGTCAAAATAATTATTTTATATTAAAAAAAATGATGCAGTCAATCACATTAGTGGAGTGTACAATAAATATACATTGCCGAGTTTTTATTTTTATATATAATAGCCAAGTTTTTTTTTTTGGCTAACGTGGCATCCTTTCCATGCAACAACGAATACATTGTTTTGGTCATAATTAGAATATATATAATTACCTGCTTTTTTATTATAGAAATTTTCATGTTATGGTAATATTTATTGCTCTTTACAATAATATTTAGGTTAATTCTTCTAATTATTGTGGATCAATTAGCATTATTGACAGATTTGTATTTATTGTATTATTGTAATTTTAACCTAGCTCATTCAACTATAAATAGGCACGCTCTTTGGCCTATATATTAATCATACAATTTAGATAGATAAATATACGTCTATTTAATTACAATTACTTTCTTGGTCACTACAAGAAGACTGTTTATTTATGGCTAACTATTTCTTACGAAAATGAATATTTCTTATTAAAATAAATCTATTTTCGTCACAAATAATACATAAAAAAATGTTCATTTTTCTGCGCTCCTTTTTCTAAATGTTTGTTTGGAAGGAATTAATCACAAGACTTATCAATCATGAAAAAGAAAAAAAGAAAATAAAAAAGAAGGTCTAAAAACAATAATATTAATCCATCAACGGAAAGCTGCTCACAATGTCTAATAAATCGCTTTATTAATTTTCTTCCTTTCTTAGCAACCAAACAAGAGGCTAATTACTAAAGGAATTAAGAACCATCCATTTGATCCAATTGGACAACTAAAGCTAAAACTTTCATGAGAGACATTAATCGAGACAAACAGAACCAATAATTATTGAGAGAAAGAAAAAAAATAAGAATTAAACCCAAATTAAGGAACAATATTAATTGAGACACACATTGATATATAATTAAAACATCTGAAAATATTTTCTAAGCTCTCAATTAATCGTGGGTGCTTAAAACATAAAAGATGTTTCTAGGTATGTTGTAGCTGTTGTTAGCGTTTATTAGGATTTAGGTAGGTGAAAGAACAATCCACTGCTGGTTTGGTATGCATGCACGTTGACACTCTGAAAGTTTGATTGGAAGGCCGGAAACGAGAGGAACAGGGAAGCCAAAACCCTAGTAAAAGGTAACATCATCATTTGTGATGATCATGACTTTCAGCTTTTCCAACGGGAGACCTAGAATGGCGAACATGCCTCTCTTGGGAAAGAAGTTTTGCAAACCTGCAGCAAAGACATATTTTATGCTTTCCATTATTATGTTATATCTTAATGTGAAAAAGATACTCCAAAAAAAGTTTGATATATATAAAAGAGTAATGCTAGCTAGATACAGTTCTAGAGTGTGTAAATTTTGCGTATTCTTAGAGCCCGTTTGGATACTTAAAATATCTCAATATATCTATGAATAGTAGTAAAATAGTTTGAGTTAAAATGTTTCATTGGATTTTGGAAAAGGAGAAAGAAAAAATTAAATAAAAATATTACAAAGTTAAAAAGTTATTTAAATATAATTTTCTAATATAAATTTTGTTTGAAAATTTTAAAAAATAGTATTACTTTTTGTGTTTTGTTTCGGAATTTGAAAAAATTGTAATGATTGGATAAAAAATTTGAAAATTTGAAAATTTGAAATTGAAAAGTATTTTGTGTTTTGATATTTGAGAATCAGATATCTGAAAATACTTGAGAACAATTGTATTATCAAACGGACCTTTATTGAAAAATAGTAGAGTTAAGCGTCAAAAAATATATTTTTTTATGTGAATCTCACTTTTATGATCTATTTTTTTTAAGAACACTTGCACACTCTCTAGTGTGTACAAATAATTTTCATCTGTAATATACCTTACGAGAGCCTCTGCATTTGTTTCGCTAGTTGTAGGTTCAAAGAGGCCAGTATCCAGATTCACCCTAGAGACTCGTTTTTTCAGCAATTCTCCTCCAACTTTGACAAGCTCATCCAAGTTCTTCGTTGTGGCAACGTCCACAGAAGATACTACCCCAGTCAATGTATCGTCCTGCATTATTTTGATTCAAATATTAAACATGCCCATGTTAATCGAGTGCATAAAAACATGCCTACTCGTCATGGACATATGGATTTGAATAAATATGATATACCTGAATCCGCAGATAGCTTTCCTCAGAATGAAGGGCTTGGAAAACCTCAGAGAGATGGACGTCAACCATATCTGCACTTGCTTGAGAAAATACATCAATTATTGGGGTGGAACCACCCCTGGTTAACCAATCTAGTATGCCCCACTTGGCTGCATCACGAGCCTTGTATTTCTCTTCGTCTTTATGCGAGCCAGTTCCTAATGATATGACCAAAAACCGGCCATAGTCCATTGGTTTTATTGGGAAGAAGTCGGGACTTCCTCTAAGGATCTCCTTTGTCACTTCACCAATGGCAAGTAAAGCCTGGAAAAAGACACCAATTTACCAGGTTAACACCAGTACTTTGCATTATATTTTTCACTGGGAAAAAAAATATATGCTAAAATTACTATTATTGGTATCAGGTAGGATCTGAAACAGCTTGAAAGGTACCGGATTATTAGCAGCAACCCCACCATCTGTAAGGTTGAATTCTCTGACGTTCCCTTCTGGGTCTTTGGTTTCGAAGTAATAAGGTGGAAGATAAGTTGGTGCAGCTGAGGTTGCAATGCATACATCTGAGAGTAGGGCATCTAAGCTTGGGTTTTTTTTTACCTGGTGCATAAAAGATTAAGGCGAAACCAAAGTGAATCTTAGTATTCCATCACTTGCAATCACTTCCTAATTGAGAGGATAAGAACAGTCTTGATGATTCTATTTGAAGAGAAGATGATATCCAACCTCATAGCTAGAGAAGACGGTTGGCTGCAGTCGCTTGAGATCAAATGTTGGGATGACAACATTAGTCAAAGTCTGATGCATTCTTGTACTTCCCAGCTTTTCCCTAACAAGGTTATGTAGATACTTCCCATCGTACTTGGGTCCTGAAAGGGCTTTGAAGATCTTTGTAGTAAGTGGAAATAGCGGACATCTGCGATTTTTGAAAAAAGTACATAACTCGTTTTAGTAACTAACATGAATGGAATCAGGCTAATAATCAAATAGGAAAGCTTTGTTCTCATGAAAAGTTCAGTTTCATCTCAAATGAGTTCTAAATTTACTTGTTTTGTGGGAATATTTTAGGGCAATGGTTTAAGTAGAAGTCCTTGATATCCTTAGCAGCAAAGACAGGTCTGTTCTTTTCATTTGGAGCAGTTAGCATGGCAGTTACAAGGCCGCCTGTGCTTGTTCCAGCAATCACATCAAAATAATCTGCAATTCTTGCATCTTCCCCGTCCAGCTTCTGCACCATGCACAAACAGTTCAGTGTAAATGATAGAAGATTACATGCATGCTGAAACATTCTGCTTATTTATATATATATTGTAATATCTATATATTTATATATATATAAAAATATTCAGCGTGCATGCTTGAAAAGTGAATAAAAATGCAATGAAGGATAGATGGAGGATTCTCTAAGCATTAAACTTTATATTGCTGTATATATCTAACCTGAAGCTCAGATTCTAAGAAATCAAGGATGGTTCCTGGGATAAGCCCTCTTATTCCTCCGCCATCAATGCTGAGAACAGTGATTACATTTCCATAAGTGGGTGGCTGAAGGGGTACAATATTTTTTGCTTCCATTAGGGATAAGGGAAATCGAGGGACAGAGAGATAAGGAGGGGGAGGGCCGGATTTTCGAGACTTGGAAAGAAACTGTGAATTCTTTCAAGAGGCAGCTGCTTGCTTAAAAGTGGTAATTAAGTTGAGATCCTGATCCATTCTTTGATAGGAATAGGGGTATATATAGTCCTGATTCCTCTGAATTTTCAAGATTCAATCGCGTCATTGGATGGGACCAAACCCCAAAAGAAAGTCATTCAATGAATGTGTTTCAACTTTGACCCAACTTTTGCATGCTTCCTTGGATAATGTTAAATGTTAAAATTGGAATACACGTGACGTCATGATAAATAAATGGGAAAATTGAAAAGTTCATCAATACAATATACCCTCTTGCTTTGGCATAGAAATGGTTCCATAGGCTTTAATTTGGCCACATTAAGCTAGTCATGCAGAGAGGAGAATTGTAGTTGGGGCTTGAGAAGAATTGTAGTTGAGCATAAAGCATGGATGAGTAGCTAGAACCATACACGGCAAACAGGCGTCTAATTATCCATAGTTTAGCATTATCCTGAACTTTCTTTCCCTAGATCACATGCAATGAATTCCACATTCAGATATGAACAATATAATGATCAAACTATCATTTTTGACACGTTAAGTTTGATTCGCAAAAGGCGGCACCTCCAGCAACCAAAGGAGGGTGATAACATTGAAAAGTACATTGGTTTGAGGATAACTTGATTCCAATTTTTCGCGCAAAAGGAAAAATGTACTTGTAAGGAATTGAGTATTCAACAAAGGAGTACCAGTCAAGTACTATGCCTGTATAAATTCCAACATGGTAGACGTACATTTCAATCTGCTAGCTGCATGCACAAGGAAATGTTAAGAGACTTGATCATTCTATTGGCCTCATGCAAAACCAGCAGAACTGTGAGTCATTCTTAACCATTTGATTGGAAAAATAACCTCCAAGTACTGGTGAACACTGACAGAACTCATGCAGCATGATCAGTAGTTCATGTTGGATGCTTTGACATTAAGGTTTTTCTCGGTAGGGGCATTAAGCAGCACCTGTGTACAACTTTCTGTGGTTGTGATTAACACACTTGATAACATTTATATCATATTAATATAGTATTAACTTGGCCAGATTTTAAATGATCTAGTGTTCACTGTTTATCTTTTAATTGCTACATCAGTTCCACAGAATGAAGCTCGAGGATGGCAATTGAATTACATAAATGGTCAAGAATATTGGCCTGGAATATTGTTTTGTAATTTCTTTAATTCACGTTGCAAAATTAACAAAAAAGTGGCCTCCAATAAAGTAAACTGTGAAGAAACGTATACTTAACTGCAAAATTTGCCTGCACAAACTGATGAATTGACTACTTTCTAGATTGAATATACGTACAGTACCCATGGTGGCTGCATGCTAGATATGCATGATTATTGTGCGGGTAAGCTATATAGTAAAAAAAATCACAAATAACAGATCATTCTGAGCATACCTAGAAACAAATAATAAAAAGGCCAGAACATAGAGCAAGCAATCCTTGTACAGAGTGGTTCACATCTGTGACACTCAGCAGGAAAGGAACTATAGGAGACAGCCTCAAATAAAAGCATGATGACCCAGACCAACCAATAGATCGTACGTGTACCACATCCCCATGACACACAGTCCACTAGTAGAGAAGCCACCAATATAAAAGGAAGAGAATAAGCTACTAAAAGCTTTAGGAAGACTAGCCTAGCTCATAGGGATGCATATGTAAGGTTAACATCTCGAGCTATAGCGCACTTTTTTTTTTTTTTTTTTATAAATGCACTTTTAAGTGAAGACTATAAAACTTGGCATGCTAATTTACATGCACTATTTTATTTTTTTCATGGATATTTACATGCAGTATTGATAAGCCACACGAAAGGAGAGAAAATAAGCTACCAAAATCCCCCAAGTCCTAAATGATATTTCCAACCAAAATCCAACCATCCTCATAAGTGAAAAATATTAAACTACCCAAGGCATCGATCATTACTCATACCTTTCCAAAATTACATGATAAATTAACAAGGGAAGATAATATTTCAAGTCCATGCGCTATTCGTATGTCCAGACATTGTATATTCATTCTGCTAGAACTATATTGTTCAAGTTAATCAAGTTGAAATAAATTAATCAAATCTAATGGCTTCACACAGCAAGGCAAAAAATCTTGCCCTAAATGTTTTTTCTTTCTATCCTACGTTTCTTAATAACCAAACAAAGCTCTGAATAAACAAACGAAAAAAAACATGATTTCCCCACCATTTTGTCCCTTCTATATTAAAGCTAACCGGTGAGGAAAAAGTTCTGCTAAATTAAGAACATAACCCCAGCATTACTGTTTCGAGGGCGATTATATCATCAGAATCACACCGTACTGGTTGTCGCCGGCGAAAGATCCTTGCCGTTGCCGCGGTTGAAGGCAAAGAAAACGATTGGGAAAGGAGCGAGAGCGACAGGTGTTCAATTGGTGGGAGAAGTGGGAGAAACAAGAGACTTGTTTGGTTGCACAAATCTTATTAATATCCAGGTTTAAAGAGATTCTCGGTCTCACTTGTTCGTTTGGTTGCGGGAATTATAAGTTTTATTTTTTATACAGTTTATGTGAAAGTCTTTTACAAGTAATGATTATTTTTTTAATTTTTAAAAAGATAGCATAACTATGTTCATAATATAAAGCATATTGGTTGAATCCTACTAGTAAATATAACATTTATAATAAATTATATAAAAAATATTTATAAAACTTTTGTAAATATAATGAATAGTTCTAAATATAAATTTATATATTCTTGAATCATATACACTCATAAATGTAGAAGTTTCAAAATTTTGTGAAGAGTAATAAAATGGTTTGAGTTAAGATATTTTATTGGATTTTGAGAAATGGGAGAGAAAAAGTTGAATAAAAATATTATAAAGTTAAAAACTTGTATGAATATAAATTTTTAATATTATTTTTATTTTGAAATTTGAAAAAATTATATTGATTTTTTTTTAGATAATGATTAGATGAAGTAATTGAGAATCAAAAATTAAAATATTTTATATTTGAGTGATATTTAAAAAAAAATTATAAGAAATTTTGAATATACAACAATATAAGTATCCAGCATGACCTTAGTGTTTGATGAAATATGTTCCACAGTAAATGTTCTATTGGATAGAAAAGTGGCCAACTCACGGCAACAAAAACGAAATGGACTTCTTTGTCTGCATGGTGTCGGGCTGACATTCCTAATCATCTAGAGTAAAATTCAGGTACCAATATCCCAAAGATTTAAACCCACTAGTATTTATTATCTTATTAATTATCGATTTTTAATTATCTGTTAATATTACATTATATGATTACAAGATAAATAAATATAATAATCTTTTAATCATTTGATGCGATGTAACATGATTAATAACATTTTTGGTTCCATACATATGCCATTTAAATTGAATAAATTCACACTAATCTCGTCTGCACTATAATTGGTACTAATTTAGCAGTAAATATATAATTTCTAGTTGCATTTTACTTTCATTTAGGGTTGTAAATGAATCAGTCTATTTGATAGCCTGCTCGATACTTGTTCTATTAAACTCGAATCAAACTCGACTCGTGAAAATAAAAGCTCGACTGTGAAAGCAGATACCTGTTCGATTAGTAAATGACACATACTCGACTAAACTCAACTCGACTCGACTAAAGTTCATTAAGACTCACTCATTTATGCCGAGTTGACTCGTTAACTCAATTCGATTAAAATCATTCATATATTGATAAATATATACATACACCTATATATATGTATTAGCTAATAACATAAGTATAATATTTTTATAATTAAATATATAATATGTAATCTAATTACTTATGTCTATATATTGAATATGCTTCATATCTATATTTTATAATTTATACAATAATTAGTAGATAAGATTTAATAATTTGATATACTAGTATGTGAGAACCATATATTAAATAAATATATGCTATCATATTATGTGTATGTATTAATAATTTATGTTGGCTTATAATGTATTGTTATTATGGATAAATATTAACTAGCTACATATTAGTTATTTATAAATTTTAGAATCTTATAATTTAATATAGGTTCTACTTGTTAGTTGTACAAAAATATTAGATTTTTTATTTATCTAATTTATTAATTATTAAATCTTATTCAAAAAATTAAAAACAAATGAACAACTTGAGCTGAGTTCGAGCTCGAACTCGAGTTGGGAGTTTAGCTTACTGAGTCAAGCTCGAATAAAGGTTAAATAAAAATCTCGAGTTCGAGCTTTTTTAGTCTAGTCAAGCTCGGCAAGCCAAAGCTCGGCTCGGCTCGGCTCGGCTCGATTACAACCCTACTTTCTTCACATATGGCTAGCGGAACTTTTAAATGTGATTATGTATAGTAATAAGTTTATATGGATCAAGATTCTCTCAACTACTTGTTTAAATTTGAAGAAATGTATCTCCTTAAATTCCTGTTTGAATTTGAGAATTTGGGAATCTCAAGTGAAAGAGAGATAAATATATTCTACATAATTTATTGCTACATATATGAGAATTTTAGACAACATTAAACAACAATAATTGTCGTAAGTTGCACTTTATTTGCATAATTCTCTCACTTAAAGTCCGTCAAATTTAGGCATAAATTTTGTTAACGACATGTTTCGCACACCGGTCATGGGGCTCGATACTCTTGCATATGAGAAATGTGAGGGCTCGGGAGGTGGTGAGACACCTCTGATGCCTAAGTCAGTCTTCTGAACCTTAGATGAAATTTTTGTATGTAAGTGTACTGTACTCCGTACTGGGTATCCTGCCATCGACTTTAATGTGATGTGGCTCCTCCAGGTCACATCCTATGTGGTAGGTTGGTGAGTGCGGCCATCATATGTGCACTCTATCAAGGATAGAGGTTCCTGCTGGGATCCCAGCCCACGTTCCGTATCTCACCCTTTGATGTAGTGTAGCTCTGCTGACGTTTATGTGTGCAGAGTCTTGTCAGAGTGAATGCTGTCTCATTTTCCCACGTTGAACCTTTTCCCATGCTGGCCTTGGGCCTCCTTCTTCTTATTCCAATTGGTGGGTCGATTACACTTTGGCTGATGGGCCTCTCGGGGGTGAGTCAGGCCCAGCCTAGTGGCCCAACCCATGTTTACCTTTGAAGAAAAATATCTCCTTAAATTCCTACTTGAATTTGAGAATCTCAATTGGAAGAAAGATAAATATATTCTACATCATTTATTGATGCATATATGAGTATTTTAGACAACATTAAACAACAATAATTGCCTTAAGTTATACTTTATCAGCATAATTCTCACACTTATGTGCCCCTCAAATTTAGGCATGAACTTAATGGGAACTTAGTATAGAAAGTTGTGAGCTCTATACCTATTATTATTATAGTAACACTAGAGCCACTGCTGGGAGCTCCCGCTAGTGTATTTTATGTGTTATTCTCTCCTTTTTTTTATATATATTTTTTAACACTTTTAATTTTAAAAAATACTAAAAATTCACAACATCATTAAAAATACTTCCATAATCACGAAATAAAAAAAAAATCAAACAACAAAATGCCAGCAGGAGCCCCAGGGAGAAGACTAATATTGTTCTTATTATTACTTGTGTGGATTTAATTATTTAAATACTTAATAAAAACCGTAGAACCCACTTTATATTTCCATCTTTTTTCTTAATACCAAACTGCTCGAACTCGTGAGATTTTTTTTAATAAATAAATTTTAAAACCATCCTAACTCCATCACTCACATTACCAAACTTCAATAGCATGTCACGGCATGGATCCTATAACTGTCAGTACCAATATATGAGATTCCAATTTGCATGTTTAATCTTATAAGAATTTTACGTAATTATGAAAAACATTAATCTTAAATAATATGAATCCCATGTTAAGTGCTAGACACACATGATGATCAAAAAGACAAAAACCATACATATGCTTTGATCATGCAGGCTATGTAAGAAAACAAGCAGGATCGATATTGCAAGATATATAACATGAATTAATATTTTTTTTTTTTCATTTTCTCAACTTCAAATTGTTAATCACATGATCACCTAATTATCACCCATATGAAAGAATGATTGAAAAAATAAAAAAGAATTACTCTATCCCTTTTAAGGGCGGCAATTCGTGTTCGTATCGTGTCAGGTCATGAATATTGAACTATACGGATCAATCCGAATCTGACCCTTTAATTAATGAGTGACACAACACGATGGACTTGGACATGACCAATTCAACTCACTTCAACTCATTTAACCCGTTTCATATAAATTGGTTGAGCTAACCCAGGATATATTTATTTTTTAACCTAATTAATATAATTTCATATATAAAATACAAAGATAACTATATAAATAATTTACAATTACAACTGAATTAATATTAAAATATTTTATTATCAGTATTCAAACCAATAATATTAAAGAAAACTAATATTTTCATAAAATAAATTTACATATTAACAAAAAAAGTTTACTAGTTTGAGATATAACGTAGTCAAATATTAATATTAATGTCACATATCCCCACAACAATAAAAGATATATAAGACGAAACATTTATAAAATTTAAATATAGAATTTGTTCGTGCTATATGGGTTGATTACGAGTTTCGTGGGCTGACTTGCAATTGATCCGTTTGTTAATCGTACCTTATTGGGTTGACTGATTTTGATCCAAACACATTTATATCAAACCCAATTAATCTATTTATTTTACATCGTTGTGTTAAATATTTCACACATCGTGCCATATATAATTTTACACGCAGAAGTGAAGAAGAAGAAAATACATGATGAATTACACAGTTTAGTAGACAAATATAAGGAGATGGCTAAGAGGATGGGTGGCTCCTATTTAGTGGAGCAACTCCTCACATGCATGAACCTTCCTTACAATGAGGAGGTCATGGTGGTCTCCCTATCGACTAAATTCAAGGTATAGCAGATCGACCTGTATGATGGGTCTAAAGATCCCATTGGTTACCTCGAGAGTTTTAAAGCACACATGACCCTTCACGGCTTCCCAGGGGAGGTGGCCTACTGTGCCTTCCCTCTAACTCTGAAGGGAATAGCACGGGATGGTTCGGGACCTTTCGTCCCGGATCAATCTGCAGCTTTGAGAAGCTTGCTAAACAGTTTCTTAAACAGGTTTATAGCTAGCAGAAGACGTTGCAAACCAGCGGCCTATCTGTTAACCGTAAAATAGAAAGATGGGCAGAATCTGAAGAACTACCTAACATGCTTCAATGAGGAGAAACTCACCACTGAAGATCAGGATGAGAAAAATCACCTTAACTTCACTATTGGGAGGGAGTTTGGCCTCGGAGCCCCTTCATGGCTGAACTGGCTAGAAGAACTCCATCCACCCTATGGGAATTCATGGATCGAGCAGATGACTTTGTCAATGTAGAGAATATTCTATAAGCTATGATAGAACCAAGGAAGCATGAGACGAAGGTGGAAAATAGAAACCATAGTAACTCTAAGGACAAAGACTGGAAACCAAATGGGCGAAGTCACCCATATGACAGACAAGATAGGTATACTAGCCCACAAATAATGGGCGCCGACTTATGCATAACAACCACATTAGGACTGTTCATCCGGGTTGGGCTTTTTCCCAGCCGGTCTAGAACCTGGATAACTGGAACCCCGGGTTCCGGTTATGGGTTTCGGCCGGATGTAATTCGGGCAGGAACCTGTATCATAAAAACTGGATATATCCGGTCTGGACCTGGGTATGAAACCCGGGTTTCGTATTCATAACCCGGTATAACCAGATTTGTATAAAAGGAAAAAAAAAATCTCATTCTGATTTCCTTAAGCTCGTGACACTAGACCCCCCACCCTTCTCTCTCTCTCTCTCTCTCTAACCCTAGCTATGAAACCCTAGTCGCCATCGTGATTATCTCGATGGTTACTTGATGGAGAGGAGTAGCAGATTTGAGTACACTCTCTCACGATGGCTTGTGGAAGCTCAGCTTTGAGAATCATCTCTTCCTCGGCCAAACTAGCCAACCCAAGATCATAGTACGCCTCTTCGTCCACCAACACACTCATACCCATCAAGCTCTCAAGCCAGAAATCGGTCAATGCCCTCGGGGAGATCTAACAACTTTGGGTGCTCTCCAATGAGTTTCCTAACAGTCTGGGTATGTTTTCTGAAACCTTAGCCTCTTCTGTTTTTTGCATAAAGAGTCGACTTCATCTGAAACCCTTAACCATATTTTTAAGGGTTATATCTGTTTAATATTTTTATGCTTTGAAATGGTTGCTAGATCTGCTCTCTTTGTTTTTAAACTTGGGTTTTTTTTTTGGGTCTGTTTTGTTCTGTGTTGCCTACTGATTTTGGTTAGATTTTGTTTACATACTTATGAGTTATGCGTAGATTCAAGGGTTCAAAATTTTTGTCCAAGAACTCTATTTTTTTTTCTTTTTTTTCTTTATCATTTATGTTTTGGTTATATTTAATTTTTATACTTATTTGTATGCTGCTGATTCGAGTCCATTCCTGCATTTTCTAAAAAATATCATTTTTATTGTGAAACTCTCCTTTTTTTTTTGTCCCAGTGCAGTTACCCTGCTGCTTTTGCCTTCTGCTTTTTCAAATCTGTTCCAGCTTATGCACAAAATTCTTGAAGCTTACGTGTGCCATTTTTTGAGGTCACATTTATGGTTTGAGAATTGATAATGATAGGTAAAAGCGTATTTCTGGGTTTATTAAGAGAAACCAGAAACCAGTAATGAAAGAAAACATTTATAGAAGTTGAAGTTAATTGTTTGATTAACTATGTATGTATGTACATTGGGTGCAGGCTGACTTGGAAGTAGAGCATTGGAAGCAGGACGTTATAACCTGACGTTTTCCATATTTCTGTTGTATGTGTTGTTTCTGTGGATTTTATATATGCTGGTTTTTGCTGCGAATCTTTACATGAACTTTGAAATCCAACTTTTCCTTATATATCAGCTCAATCTGTTATGTTAAATCATTTCTAGATTGTTTCAACTAAATATAATATCAACTTTACCTATAAAAAAATGATACTTGTGTAACTTGAAGCTTTTAAATCAATGTCAGATCTCATGGCCATAATTGAAGAACATGGTGGATAATCATAATTAATTACCTTCTAAATCAAAAATTAAATAAATATAAGAAGAAAAACTAGAGTCTTGGGAAGTTCTATGTTGAAATAAAGAATAAATTTTATTATTATATGCATTTGCTTGAATTATGCATTTGTTAGTTGAAGTTTTTTATTGAATCTGATATGCATCTTTTCTATGACTGCCCATTAGCTAGCTAGGACTGTTTGGGTGCATTTCTTGACATTATTTTGATGTATCATCATTAATTTCAAGACTATTTTGAGGTGCTGCAATCTTTATACATAAAAACCATCAATTGGTATACTCATTTTCTGTACTCTCTTTTAATATTCTATTTGAATATAACATGCAAAACTAGTTCATGAGTTTTTTGATTTCTTGGTTGCAGGAATTGACAATGGACTATTATTTGGTGTGATTAAATCACTAATGGAAGATTGTGCTGCTGATTTTGTAACTCATTTCTTGTAATTTTGTGTTTGGAAATGTAATTTATAAAATACGAATAGTGTAATATGTAGTGGATTGCATTGTGATGCATGAATAGATGAATATTGGATTTTTTTTAGGTTTCACATGCATTTAGTATTTTAGAACACAAATATTATGGGTTTCAAGAACGTGATTTCTTAGAAAAAAGATTTACATAAAATAAAGGCTTTTATTAAAAAAATAAAAAAACCCAACTGGGTACAAACCGGAACCCGAATTTTCGGGTTTCAAAAACTTGGATCCATCTGGATTCTGGCCCGAGTCTGACCTGGACCACCCGATCCAGGTTCTGGTCCGGATTTAAAATCTGAGTTTCGTTTTGGTATACCCGGGTTCCCAGGTTGGAACCCGAATGAACAGGCCTAACCACAATATATAGGAAAATGGTAGAAACCCAAGAAAGGAATATTCACGCCTGACAAAGGAAAACGCCATTGCACCACCACCACAAAGCCACACCCATTGGACTGAAGATTGCATCATCCTGAAAAGGCGGATTGAGGAAATGACTGGGAGTAGGGAGTTGGAAAGAATAGTGGCTGATTACATGAAGCCATAGAGGGAGGGAAATCGGGAAAGACGAGGCAGAAGCCCCAAGCGCCAAAGACAGGAGGAGCAGAGAAGAAATATCTCGGTGACTGTTGAGTCTAAACTTTCACTCAAAATAATGAGTAAAAATCTAGATCAGTTTTACTGCAAATATATAGGTGTTGTAGTATCTTACAGGATCGAATCCACAGGGATTGACTAATGTGATAAAGTGAATAAAATAAAAATAGATTATTAAAAAGAACGCGCAATAAAAAGAAGAAAATAGATTTTTGAAATGAAGATTTTTAAAGGAATAAAATATAATGAACTTAATAAAATAAATTAATACAAAAATGACTAAGGTTTCGAGGATCCGTCTAATAATTTAGAAATATCATTCCCAATCAATTTAGCTCAGTTAGACTGGAATAATGATTCTGTCTAACTGGAGGATTTAACAATTACGCCCAAGAAAACTAATCATGAATAATAATGATGTAAACATTTTAAATCCAATTGATTATCACATAGATTCTTCAAGCATCCACTGTCACAATAGATCAAGAAAAATATATAGATAATCAAAGTTTCTAACACCAAAAATTCTTCCGATTACTAAAGTTTGAATAATTGATGAAATAAACATTTAAAAGTCTAATTGATTACCACAGGGATTCTTCAAGCATCCACTGTATTCGGAAATCACAATAGATCAAGAAAAGTATATAGATAATCAAAGTTTCTATAATTATACACCAAAAATTCTTCCGATCACTAAAGATTAAGTTTGACAATTTATGGTAGAAAACATTCACAAGTCCAATTGATTACCACAGGGATTCTTCAAGCATCCACTGTCACAATAGATCAATAAAATATATTATAGATAATCAAAGTTTCTAATAATAACACCATTCAATTGATCAAACTCACAATATAAATCAAAATAATATTTAAATTATTAGACTTCACCTCTAACTTCAGTACGAAAATGTATTTTATAACTCCAAACAATAACTCCAACTAATAATAAAAAATAATAAAAAAAAAAAAATATAAAATCACACTTAAAATATTATTTCTACTCTACTCCTAATTACAAAGAAACTACAACTAAAAACTCTAAAACTATGATGCTCTCTAATCTAAAATCTCATCCCCCTCTTCGTTCATTTGAAGCCTTTTTATAGGCTTCAAAAGTCGCAAAGAATAAAAACTTTCGTCGCCCACTGAACTGATCCGCTGGCTTGTTTCCCACTGCCGAAATCGACTTGTTTATTTTTTTTTTCTTCTTCTTTCTTGCTTTCCAGCCGACGAATGCACTGCTGAGTTTTATTTCATTTCTTTTTCTTCCATTGAGCTGCACCGAGCTGCATCGACTGCATATTATTATTTTCTTTATTTTCTTCTTGCTCTTTCCAGTCTCACAAAACTGCACATGCATGTTTACTGCTTTCTGTTTTCTTTTGCTTGAGCTGAAACCGACTGCACCTCACTTTCTTCTTCTTCTTATTTTTCTTTGCTGCACCGAGTGACATGCACTACACCGAACTTCATTCTCTTTCTATTTCCAGCTTGCACCGAAACACATGCATGCACCGAATGGTTCTGCTTTCATCTTCTTTTTATTTTCTTTCGGTTTCTTTTTCTTTCTTTTGTTCTATCTCTTGTCGGCATCACATGCTTACCAACTATTTTATTTTATTTCTTATTCTTGCTTCCAGCCGAGACTGCACCAAGTTCCACTCGAAACTACCACTGCATTTTCTTTCTTTCTTTTTTCCTTTTCTTTGCAGCTGAATTCTAGTGGAGCCCGGACCGTGTGAGTAGAGACCACTTTAACCTGAGAGATGGAGGAGGAATGACGTGGCTTGTGGCATCAACTTCCTCTGTTTTCTCTTCAGAAACAGAGTATGCATGCTTTCGATTTTTACGTGGAGGTGCTGCTTCCGACGCCGTGGAGAAGTGATCTCCAGCGTCTTCTGATGTTGCTGGCGGCTGCAGGTGGTTGACGGTGGCGTTGGCAGCAGCTGTTTGGAGCTGGAAACCGCACGGCTGGAGGTTGAAGATGAAGGTCGCGACGACATGCAGCTTAACGCGTACGACGGGTCGTTTGGGCTTGGACGGCAGAATCAAATCTGTGCTAATCGACATGTCGTTTGGCCTAAACGACATGTCGTTTAGGACCTGTGCAGAAAAAAAAATTAAAAAAAAATAATTAATTATAAATAAAAATTAAACAAAAACTAAACTAAATATTAACAATGTGTTGTGCATGTGAGACAATAAAATCAAATTAAATCACAAGTTATAAAAATAAGCATAAACTATGCTTTTAATCAATTTAAATCACAACTTGGATTTATTGCCTCTTGATCATTTTTTCTATCTAAAATCAATGATAATATGATAAAATAATAAAAATACATTGATTTTAACTATATAAATTATGCAAATAATGCAGCTCAATCAGTGACCTAGGGGAGACCATGCAGAGGTCCCCTTGGGCGAAATCTGCACTATAGCGGGAGGATTTGCTAGCGGCGGCGCCATTGCATCGAGTAGAAAGACCCATGCACGAAGAGTGAGATATCATGGGTATACATGGCAGATCAACCATGAAAGTACCCTATGGCAGAGATAACCCAATACCATCTCATTTGGGGACAAGATTATGAAGGGGTTATGTACCCTCATGATGACACCTTGGTAGTTACACTACAGATAGCCAACTACATGACCAAACTAGTCTTGGTTGACAATGGAAGCTCTGCTGACATTCTATTTTGGGATGCGTTTGTTCAAATGGGGATCCCAACATACAAATTGTGACCATCCCCTCCCTGCTCAAAGGTTCTTTAGGAGAAGTTGTTCAACCATTGGTGCTATCGCCCTTCCTATAACAGCAGGGCAAGGCACCCACATTACCATGAGCATGACTACTTCTTAGTGGACAAGGCTCCGTCGTCTCATAATGCCATATTAGGGCGCCCAACTCTCAATAACTTAAAGATGGTCACCTCTACATACCATCTTAAAATGAAATTTCCAATAGAAGCGGGAGTAGGTGAAGTCCGTGGAGAGCAGATATCAATCCGAGAATGCTATGATAAGGAACTGAAGACAGGAACACTGATGGTATGTTAGTATACAATTTAAAAGAACAGCTACTGCCAACACCTCATCAGCTAGAAGAAGGGCAAGACATGGAGACTAGGGATGAACGTAGTCTGTTACAAGCAGAAGCCAATGAGCCTTTGCATGTAGTGAAGCTGCATCCAGAACGCCTAGCCACCACCACAAGGGTGGCTACAAGCTCCGCTAGGAGTATCAAGAAGCTTTGGAGCAACTGTTGATCAAGCATAAAGATGTATTTGCCTATGAAGCCACGAAGAAATGCCCGAAATTGATAATTCAATCATAGAGCACAAACCTTTGAATTGATCTAGAAGTCAAGAAAGTACGACAGAAAAGGACATCGTTTAGCACTGAGAAGTGCCATGGCCATAACAGAGGAAATTGAGAGACTCTTGGCAGTAGGCTTCATAAGGGAGGCGCACTACCCAGAATGGCTCTCCAACGTAGTGCTAGTAAAAAAGGCCAACAACAAATGAAGGATGTGCGTAGACTTCACCGACCTTAACAAACTTGCTCCAAGGATAGCTTTCCACTGCTCGAATTGATATCATCATGGATGCCACAATCGGACCCAATTTTTGAGCTTTACGGACTGAT